>JAHHZJ010004349.1:0-19913 GCA_021437245.1 Aegilops speltoides | reverse complement strand
TTCCAATTATAACCCCTCCCTTCCATTTTCCAAAAAAGCGGCAGAAATTTTCCAATATGCATGGAACAAACTTTGGAAAAGGAACCTTCTCCTTCCTTTCGGGAAACCCACAAATGGGACCAAGATAACAAAACCCCCGCTTTTTCTTTACCCAAAATCCTTTCCAAAATATCAACCTGGCCAAGATGGTTTATCATAAACATCCCTTCCTTCATCTTCCTTATTATAATTTTTATTTTAACCAATTATGCTTTGGATGAAACCCTTCAACAATGCATTTGAACAATCAAAGGTTTCCATTTTCTAACCGGCGATCAAAAGTTGTTTTACACATCCTGCACTGATAACTCATACACAAACATTGATTACTTTTACCCGAGGGAAAAAAGTTGTTTGAAACCATCCCCTTGTAGCTTATGTGTAAGAAGCATGATAATTTACACACCACAAACCTGATAGATTATGCACAAACACCGTGATAATTTTGACCCGAGAGAAAAAAAGTTGTTGAGAACATTTCTGATAACTTACGCGTAAATAAAATGCTAATGTATGCACCGTAGAGTTGATTATTCACATACAAACGTCGTGTTTACTTTTTGAACCGGGTGAAAAAGTTGTGGAAAACATACCCCGATAACTTCTACCTAAATAGCAAGATAACATACACACCTCGGCGTGATAACTCACGCAAAAACACCGTGGTAACTTTGATCAAGAGAAAAAGTAGTTGTCGATACCATACCCCCAATAATTTCCACGGAAATAGCATGTTAATATACTCATTGCGGACATGGTAACTTACGCACAAACATCACGACAATTTTTACCAAGAGAGTTTTTTGTTTGAAACCATACCCTTGGTAAATTTTGTGGAAATAACATGGTAATATATGCACCATAGACATGATAACTAAACATACACCCGATAATTTTGGTGTAAATAACATGATGATGTATCATCGCAGACTTGATAACTAATATTTTATGTTTAAACACCATGGTGTCTTTCATCCAAGGGAAAAAAGTTTTTGAAACATTTCACCGGTAATTTCTATGTTAAATTACCATACTTTCGCATGCTTTTAACCTTCTCGTACTGTAGTTACCAGCCTTATCATGGTATAGTTATCATGTTACTCAGACCATAGTTATCATGCTGGTCATTGCCAAAGTTACCAAGCCAAACTTTATTTTTTCTTTTGATATGGCAGAAATAAGAAAGGTTCAAATAACATTGTCATTCTACAATAGACAACAACAAAAGGTGGCTTAGTTGGTTATTAGGCTCGATAGGTATTACATAGACCTGGGTTTGAATCCTCTTTCAAGCACTTTTATTTTCTTTTCATATTATGTAGCGAAAAAACAGAAAAAACCACTAGCAATTTACTACGGTTTTTGAGAGAAGGAAAAAAAATCAGTGGAAGCGGGAGGAACGACGCAGCGGGACGAGCGGAAGGATTGATCGAAGGTTGTGCGGATTTGTTGCTAACCACCAGTCGACTGGTGGTTAGCACAGTCCTATAAACAATGAAGATAGGATTCCTAACACCGGAGAAAACAAGATGCTACTTTATGTCCGCAGCCCAGGAGAAGCACTTCACCTATGTCTAGAACTAGAAGTATTATCTGAATGAAACACAAGAGAAGCTGGCTTTTCCTTTTGAGCAAATCAAAAAGAAGTTGGCTGCCTCCTCACGAGTTGTGATATATTTAGTAAAATAAGATTTTTTTTTGCCTTTTTCTAACGGATATTTGCATATGTCATTAAAACATGAATTTAAATAATGCTCCGAAATTTAGAAAAGTCTGCATATTCAAAAGCTGTACGAGTATTTGAAAATTGTTTGATATTTAAAACAAAATCATGAATTTGAAAAAAGGTTCACGAATTAGAAATAAACATGTGGGCATTCTAAAAAAATGTTGAAAATTATAAATGTTCAGAAAATATTTGTGAATTTAGAAAAATGCTCTCAATTTCAATAAATGTTTGTGAATTTGAAAAAGTTCACGAATTGGGAAAAAATCATGAAAACAATTCACTAATTTTAAGAACGATCATAGATTTGCTTAAGTGTTTGTGAACTTAAGTTCATGGATTTGGAAAATGTATGTGAAATCATAAAACTTTTGTGAGACTTAAAAATATTGAAGATTTTGAACAAATGCTCACAAAATTATTGTTTTTATGAATTTGAAAGAAAGGTATTTTTCTTAAAGGCCACAAATATGAAAAGTTCACAAATTTTAAATTATTCACGAATCTGAAAAATGCTGACGAATTTTTAAAATATTTGTGAATTTAATAATGTTCCCAAGAATTTTAAAATATGAGTTTTCTGATAAAAATAAAATAGAAATAAAAAATAAAAGGAGGAAAACTAGAAAAATCGATGAAGAAAGCAAAGAAAGTAAGAAGAACGGTTCTCGAAAAAAAGGTAAGAAGAACAATAGAATATAAGAACAACAATAAAAAAAAGAAGGGGAAACCATATAGAAGGTTCCCAAAACCGAGTAGAACCTTACTCAAACTGTTCCGCAAACCGTCCAGGGGCTAAGGTGCTAAATGGGCCGGGCCGCCTTGACTATTGAGCGGTTGCAAGGGATATGTATCACTCGCAAGAGAGGAATTTTCCTCGGAAAAAAAATGAGAGGGGAATTGGGAATTGGAGATCCTCAAAAAATTTAGGGGAATCGGATTTTGCGCCAAGCTTAGCTATGCACATGTCCAGATATCCACATGTACATCATTGTAACACACTTAACAGTTCAATATATTTAGATTACAGCGTAGGCATGTCATCGTGAAAATCAAAATAAATCGGTAAGTAAAGCATATCGATTGAATTGTATAGTTACAGAGTTAACTTACCTTACATTGTGGCATTGTGCATCCAATCTTCGGGGAATAACCCAAAACTAATGTGAACGCACCTAGAAATTGAAAAGTTGTAGTCTAATGTCCTTTTGGTGAGTGACTTACAGTAATCCAGTCCTTGGTCGCAAAAAGTTAAAACTTTATGCTGACACTACGGTTTGAGAAGCAAGAAAGAGATAAAACTGAGAACTTGAGAAGCAACATACTCAATACAAAAGCAGTAGGAAGATTGTCGGTTGGTGACCTGCGGTACCCCTTTTTACTCCACTTCTCCATCGACTTGACAAGCAATATGTCACCCTTTTTCATTTCACCCTTTTCTATCAAATAGGAGAGGGCCTTGTACAAAATAGACTTGCGTAATATTGACAAAGAAGCTATCTATATAAGGGCATGTACAATGGTGCTATCTTCATAGTGCGACGAGGATAAACGTTAAGGTGAAGGAGAGAGAAATCATAAGAAAAGACTTGTCTTTTCTTATTTAAGAGAGATCTCTTATCACAATATGTCTCACCACGTTTTCAGGAATAACTAGTTATAGAAGAAAAGACTAAGAGGTAACCCAGTGTATACATGCTTTTATTGTCATCTCTAAATTACATGCAAGGCTTAAGATAAGACCGCTTTATCAACCATTGTACATGCCCTAAAGCAGCAAACGTGTTGGAGGGGGTTTTCTTTCGCCAAAAGTTACTGCAAACATGGAATGAAGAGATTAATGAGACTTCTTTATCTTTTGAGTTTTCTCCGGTAAACCTATAGCGCAAGATTATTGGTGTTTCCATGGAACCGGTAAAAGAAGTGGACTACTTCTTATGTACTCGCTCAAATGATTCTTCTAGAAATGTATGCGCAAGATCCTCTATCTATAGCTCATGGCGTATCATAAGTAAAATGTGCTCTAGTGCAATTGTTACCGATAGAAAAATACGATCAAGTTGATAATAACCAAGTAACATTACTTCGTCGGTCCAGACCAAGGAATTCATTGGATATGTTTCTAGGTGACGCCGCAACCGCGAGTACTAATCATAAGGGATACGGCGATGTAACGAAGCAGCATAGGCATAGCCAAAGATGAACATGCGCAGATATGAGTCGAGGTGAATCAATGTAGCTTGGGCTCCCTCTCGTTGTGCTGCTCCGATGTGACGAACCAGCATGGGCATGGCCTAAGACATTTGGATGCATGCATAGAACCAAAAAATCGAGCCCACCTCCATGTCTATGTGGGCCGCTTCGGAATACAACTATACAGACAGATAGTGTGTACGTTTCTGGGTAATGATACACACGTAACTTTTACAACACAACTAGAACTTCGTAATGAGATTTGCATAGTCATAAGTTCATCTCATGATCTATGGATTGAAGATTGATCGAAATTTTTCCTGCCTAAGCTAATGCTACGACAACAATAGTAATAAAGTTAGTCGAACACAAGACCTCCGGGTCTAAGAAGGATCACACTAACCAACTAGGACATCCTAATACTTTTTTTTGTTTTCTTCTACTTTAGTTCACGCCTGGGCCGCCCATTGTTGAATCGGTCCTTTTATCACTACTTCTTTTTCGTTTTTCTATGAGTTTTTTTCTTTATCAAAAAATGCTCACGTCTATTATTTTTTTTCAAAATTTAAAAATGTTCGCTTTTTAAAATTTTGTTCATAAAGTACAAATACTTGCATTTTTAAAAAAATGTACAGATATGTCAAAAAATAGTTCGGGTCTTTCAAAATTGCACATAATGTCAAAACACAAACATATTTTAACAAGAGTGAACAAATTTTGAACACGATTTTTTAAAAAATATATTACAAAATTTTAAATTTCAAACAAAAATCATAAAATATGAACAAAAATAAAAACCAATTTATTTTGAATTTTAACGAATATTTTTGAATTTGTGTAGAAAACATTTGAATGCAGGATTATTTTCTAAATTCCATATAAATTCTGAAAGCACGAACATTATTTGAAAATGAAGAATTGTCGAAATCACAATAACTTGGCATGGTGCCTTGGAACGGTGATACAAGGCCCTAGAAATTTTTTGGTCAATTTGAAAGATGTCAAAAGAAGCTACTCTGAGACCGAACATTCCGGCCAACCCGAACGCCCTACCCGAACTTTTTTCATATAAATTCGTGAACATTTTCTTAAATTTTTAAACTTCATTTCAAATTCAAGAACTTTTTCCATGTCCAGGACCTCTTTTAAACTTTCACAAACTTTTTATAAAAGTCCATATTTTTTTCAAATTCATAAGCATTCTTTTTCAAAATTGATGAACTTTTTCCAAATTGGCGAATGCTTGGGCCAGCCCAACAGGCAACCGACGGAAGCGATGCCGTCACCCGGTTGGAAAAGGCCTGAGCGTATTTTTTTACTATTATATTTTTTTCGTTTTTTCGTTTTTTATTAATTTCAAAAAAATCTTGAAATTTATTATTCATTTTAAAAATTCTTTTAGAATTTTAATTATTTTTGGAGTACCAAAAATGTTATTTTTTTAAAATATTTTTACAAATTATAAAAACTTTCTGGAATTTCAATATTATTCCCTTTTTTCTTTTTTGTTCATAAATTTAATAAATGGTCGTGTTCTGGAAATGTTGAATTTAAAAAAAAATATGTGGTTTGCAATTTGTGTATAACATCAATATTTGGGAATTTATTAACAATTTTCAAAAAAGTGTTCATGTTTATATAATTTTCATACACAATTTGAAATTCAAAAACTGTTGATTGATAATGACATAAATTGCAAATAACAAAAGCCTTGCCCTACCGGCCTACCAGAAACACCTCCTTTGAACATGATGTGCTACTTGACATGCATGAAGTGACACCCAATTTTGCTGGCATGTGTGTATGCTCATGGCAGGCCTCCATGGAAAATTTAAAGGAATTCAGACACCGAACACACGTTGCGTCACGTTCACCTAGTGTTTTAGGCTTTTTTGGGAATACCCTAGAAAATACATAAATGTCAGAAATCAATGAAATTTATCATGGTTGCTTGGCATGGTGATGCTAGTGTGTGAAAAAAAATCGGGTCCATTTTATTGATGTGGAAAAAAAGTGCATCCAGAGTTGCCCTATCGGCCTACCCGAACCACCATTTTGAACATGGTATGCTTCTTGCCATGCATGAAAGGACACTAAATTTTGCCAGCATGTGGTCATGCTCATGGCAGGCCTCCATGCAAAAGTTGAAAGAATCCTGTCGCCGGACGCACGGTGTGTCACACTCGGCTAGTGTTTTTTGGGGGGGGGGGATCACCAGGAAAACTCTAGAAATGCATAAAATGTCAGAACTCAATGAAATTTATCATGGATGCTTCGCCTGGTGATGCTGGTGTGTGGAAAAAATTTAGGTCTATTTTACTGATGTGGAAAAGTGCATCCAGACTTGCCCTACTGGTCTACCCGAGCCACTACCTTTGAACATGGTGTGCTTCTTGCCATGCATGAAATGACACCAAATTGGTCCAGCATGTGGGAATGCTCATGGCAGGCCTCCATGCTAAATTTGAAAGAACTCGAACACCTAACACACGTTGTGTCATGTTCAACTAGTGTTTTAGTAGAAAATGCATAAAATGTCAGAACTCAATGAAATTTATCATGGATGCTTGGCATGATGATGCTATTATGTGGAAAAAATTGGGTCCATATTATATTGATGAAAAAGTGCATCCAGACTTGCCCCACCGGCCTATCCGAACCACCACCTTTGAACATTGTGTTCTTCTTGCCATGCATGAAATGACGCCAAATTTTGCTAGCATGTGGGCATGCTCATAGCAGGCCTCCATGCAAAACTTGAAGGAATTCGGACACCAAATGTATGTTGCATCACGTTCGGCTAGTGTTTTGGGTTTTTCACCGGGAAAACCCTAGAAAATGCATAAAATTTCAAAACTTAATGAAATTTATTATTGATGGTTTCCATGGTGATGCTAGTGTGTGGAAATTTTTCGGTTCATTTTATTAATGTGAAAAAAGTGCATCCAGACTTACCCTAGTGGCCTACCCGAACCACCACCTTTGAACATGGTGTGTTTCTTGCCATGCATGACATGACACCAAATTTTGCCAGCATGTGGGCATGCTCATGGCAGGCCTCCATGCAAAATTGGAAGAAATTCGAACACCGAACGCACGTTGCGTTACGTTCGACTAGTGTTTTTCGGGTTTTTCACCGAAAAATCCTAGAAAATACATAAAATTTCAGAACTAAATGAAATTTATCATGGATGCTTGGCATGGTAATGCTCATTTGTGGAAAAAAAATTGTGTCCATTTTTATTGATGTGAAAAATAGTACACCCATACTTGCCATACCGGCCTACTCGAACCATCACCTTTGAACATGATGTACTTATTGCCATGCATGAAATGACAAGAAATTTTTCCTGGTATGTGGGCATTCTCATGCCTGGCCTCCATACAAAATTTGAAGGAATTCGAACACCTAACGCACGTTGTGTCACATTCGGCTAGTGTTTTAGTGTTTTTTTACCAGGAAAACTCTAGAAAATGCATAAAATATCAGAACAAAATGAAATTTATCATGGATGCTTGGCATGATGATTCTAGTGTGTGGAAAAAATTGGGTCCATTATGTTGATGTGAGCATTTTTTTGGAAAATAAAGGAACAAAAAGAGAAAAACGAAAACAACAAGAATGAAGAAGAAACAAAAAACAAAGAATAAACCGGCCGTTGATTGATATATTTTCATTTTTATCTTTCTATTTAATAGATTTTTAGAAATTTTAAAAGTGTTCAATTTTTTTATGTGAGCATGTTTCTATTTAAACAAATAATAAATGAACATTTTTGTTTAAACAAAGATTTTTTTTATTTAATAGATGTTCACAAATTTCATTATACCGATGTGAGCATTTTTATATTAAAATGAACATTTTTATGACATATCCATACATTCTTTTGGAAAATGTAAATATTTGTACTTTATGAACAACATTTTAAAAAGAAAATATTTTTTGAAATTTTGAACAAAATTTTATAAGTGCGAGCATTTTTTGAAAAAGAAAAAGAAAACGAAAAATGGAAAATGAAAAAAAGTAAAAGAAAACAAATATAAAAAAGAAAAAAGAAATAGTGATAAAAGGACCGGTTCAACAATGGGCCGGCCTAGCCGCGAACTGAAGTAGAAGAAAACAAACAAACAAGTAAATAGGCGCAAGCATTAGGATGTTCTACTTGGTTAGTGTGGTTCTCCTTAGACCAAGAGGTCTTGAGTTTGATTCATGTCGATTGCGCTATTTTTTGAAGTTTGATAAAAAAAGTGGGTACAATGCCTCGTACGTGTCACCATATGCAGATGGGTATACGGTTTGATAAAATGAGCATAGTGTCCTTATACGTTTTGTGAGGGGGTGTACCGAAGCATACCTCAAATAAATAAACAATCCCCCTCAAATAAATAAACAATGATGCTACTACCTTGCTGAAACAGTCTGACACTTCTGAGATCTCAGCCAATGGCCTTGCGAATGGGACGAACAAGGGATCTGCCGGACCTAATATTCTTTTGCTCCTGGACGCAACCACTACTCCACTTTCACTTTCACATGGATGGCAGCAGGGCGCGTGCAAGCACGCAGAGCTTTTAAACTGTTGTTCCGACGGTTGATGCCGTGATCCATGGCTAAACATGTGCGCATGAGTAACATCCGGATATGCTGTTGCTTAAGTTAAGAGTATCTGCATTTGAGTAAATGCGAGTCACGTCAGATTAGTGAGACAAAACATGTACCATCTGTCAGGTAATAACCTATTGAGTATGCAAGAAAAGTACCTACCGGCTAACATGACATAGCTTGTTACTCCAAATTGTTCACCATTTCTTAACATCTTGCACGCCACAACAACCAACAATTTCGTGCAAGTGTGTAATCAACGGGGTGAAGAAACCGTCACAGTGCTTGTTGCTTTGAAGCTTGAACAAAAACTGCTGTCCAAATAATTAATTTTCTGTTTGAGAATCGTTTTATTTTTAGCTTAATTGTCTAAATAATTAACTTTTTTAACATAATACATCACAGACGCTCACATGTACACATAAATTCATCCATATGAAGTAGGAAAATGCATACACCAGAGTCAAGTTAATTAGGACTTGCATCTGGGTTATGCTCAGTGCGTCACAAATATAAAGATGTTAAAATAACTTCTTCTTAATCAAAAGTATATAGACATATTTTAGAGAAAAGGCCAAGGCCCGACTTTATAGATAAAGCCACAAGGCAGCGTCACGGATACCACAGGTTCACAGGATAACAGAGCCACACAGAAAAGTTTAAGAGAAACCAAAGCAAGCAAGTAGACATATTTTAGTGTGCTTGTTCACTCATTTCAATCTGTATGTAGTCCAATAAAAAAATCCAAACCTTTTTATATTTGTAAACGGAGAGAGTGGTTTGTTGAAGATGCTCAAACTAACTAATCGGACGTTTGTTTAGCGGAGCGGATAAAATGATGCGGCACGCGGATCGGCCGCATCTCCACCAGAAAAAACAGCACGGACGAGGAATATTCTCAGCCAGAAATTCGCACACAGCTATTGCTGCGGTCGTCGCCACGGCACCTCCACGGTGTTCGGCGACAGCAAAAGGCCCCTCCACGGTGGGTATCCGGCATCTTCTCCCCGCAGCCATCGTCCGATTCCGCATCATTCCTCTCCACCCACCCGGCTTCCTTCGCTTGCCTTGCCGGCTGCTGCCTCATCGGATTTAAAACGACGCCACCTCCCTCTTCCAGCAAGGCCCCGACCACGACATACTCCCCGGCGCGCCGAGTTAGTCATTTAACCGAGGCGCGACGGCGGGGGCAGGATGAGCTACTCCGGCGGCTGCTCGACGTGCCTGGAGATCGTCTTCGCCGCCGTGCTCCCGCCGCTCGGCGTCTTCTTCCGGTACGGCTGGTGCAGCGTAAGCAACCACTACTCCTCCTGGTTCAGCTACCTCCACTCTGCAGTCTGCACATTAGCCTTGCGTCAGTAGTGGTACTGTAGTCATGGTGAACTTTCTGCCCGTGTATGTGCACAGTCGGAGTTCTTCATCTCGCTGCCGCTGACGATACTCGGCTACGTCCCCGGCATCATCTACTCCGTCTACGTCATCCTGAAGACGCCGCCGGAGCTGCCGAGCATCGACGGCGAGCGGCCCTACTACATCCTCGCCTGACAAGCTCCTTCTCGTGCACATATTGCTGTAGTGGAGCTTGCTGTACTGTATGTGTCGGCCATTGTTGGGATTGGACATGACTTGTAAGTTGTGTGTAGCCGTAGCTAGTGGTTTGAGGATAATTCTTTAGTGCCGGTGGTTGTACATGTAGTTTTCTTTCTTGATTGGTTGGTTATATTGGTGTCGTGATGTATGATTGGGTTCATCCGTTGGTTCCTTGATAAAAGAATCTTGGTACTGTTGGCTCGGGAGCTAGCCATTAGTGTACTATCCATGATGCAAATCAACTGTTACTCTCTTCGTCTTAAAATAAGTATCCCAACTTCTTTATTGTAGTTTTGTATTTAAAGTAGTATAAAGTTAAGACAGTTATTTCAGGAGGAAGGGAGTACTTGTTTGCAATGGATGGGTGTAAATCATCGTGGTCAGTATCAGATGCATCGACACAATGATCTGAGATGTTTAAACCGAGAACAAATAAAAATAATATGGTGGCTGAATTTTATTCCGGTCTCAATTTGAATCACCGAATTCTTGTAAGAGTTGAGGATTCTGACCACTGCTGAAGGTGACTCTGACAAATAGTGTAATACAATGCTTAGAGGGTGCTTGGATTGAAAAGACTTATTTTAGTTTGACTAAAAATAGTCTTTTTAAGAGGCTAAAGTTCCAAGCACCCCTGACTAAAGAGGGGCTAAAACTAGTCTTGAGACTAAAAATTTTTAGTCAGGGGTACCCCTACTAAAATGTGGATTAGTCATCTCTCTCCTCATTTAACTCCTCACCTTTAACACAGGCGAGTTCTGGATTGGAGGGTTTGGAGGATAATAAATGCTCATTAACTTGATTTTAGTCTCTTTAGTATTTGGATCCAAGCATGGGTGAGGCTAGCAAGTTTTACTTCCACTACTTTTAGTCATGGGACTAAAACATATCCAAGCACCCTCTTAGTTATAGCGACTAAGGATTATTAGTAAATGACTTAACGAATATGCATAGGTGAACATGGTGCCAGGCGAGGTCTTTATCTCACCATCCATTTATCTGAGATTCGTGTGGTATAAATACTATAAGTAGTGTATATCACATATTGAATACTCCTCCCTGCAGTATTCGGTTGTATCACACAAAACAATCAATGCATAGGGGATCACATGTTTAACAAACGTGACCCAACTCATTTACTAGGAGCAGACCTCATTTACTAGGCACATGCTGGGAACGTTAACTGCATTTCACCATCTCTCTCTCTCTCTCTCTCTCTCTCTCTCTCTATATATATATATATATATATATATATATATATATATATATATATATATATATATATATCCAGCGTTGTTAATTTGGAAAGTGGGGTATTTTAGTGCCATCACATTTATCAGTTTCTCTGCTAAGTCCAGGCCTCATTCACAACCGAATTGCTTACATGTATCACTTTCTTACCCAAAAAAATTAGTTGGTTCATTCTTCATAGTTAACTCGAATCAAGAAAAACATAATTTGTATTTTAAAATGCAACCTTAATAAAGAAAGTACATCAATTAACAGAACATCAGGCAAAATTTAATAGGACAATACAGAAAGTACATCAATTAACAGAACAACAGGCCTCAATTACTACTGCCCATGTCACGAATGTTAATTGCACTGATGGGTAGCCTGCAGCCCTGCGCCCTGACCATAAATTCAGTTATAGCTAGCCCACATCTACTTTATTAGTGTTGTGTATTCGCTCACTTATCCATGTATATTGCTGCAGTATCCAATCAGTCGCTATATTAAGTACGAATCGCCTAGCAGCAATCATCGGTCACGATAACATCCTCGCATACCACCATGTCCCAAAAATTCGCGTCCATAACTTAAGGCCTAACTTGTTTTGTGGATATATTGTTGGGAGTGCATTCAGACTATTTCCCGGAAAACAAAATCCTCTGTGTTCTTATTTACCTGGTGTCTGCATATTTTGAAATTCAACATTTTGACCAATAAAACGTGGGTTTCTGTGTCTCAAAAATTGTGCCACCATTCAATTCGTATTTAAGGGCCTCTATGGATTTATTATTTTTGAATGTAGGGCCTTTTTGAATTGCAGGAAGTTGAAAACATAGGAATGGGAAAAAGCAGAATTGAAAGGTCCCGTACAGGTTTAATACTACAGGATTTCAAAACATGGGATTATGCGTTATGTGTCTTTGGATGGTGAACATGAAACAAAGATAGGAATTCTTTTTTCTTTTTTGAAAGATCGAGCATCCACTGGCATTTCACTGATTTAGGAGAAGAGTGGTGACAAGTGGGTGATCTAGAGATCAATGGTTTAAGAAAAAGAGAAGACCTGTGGAGTGCGGCGTTTTTGCTCCCGGGCTCGGCTACACCCGCGTTGACGAAAAAAATCAGAACAAATACTAGAAATTATTTAAAAAAATTGTGTGGTAGATAATTTGATGTGTGAGGTCCGCTGTAAATTTCAACTCATTTGGACATTTGAGCAGCTCTCAACAAAAAAGACAAAATCGGGGTCTGTAAAAATGTTTACTGTCCAAGCACTGTTTTGACCCGATTTGACTTTTCTGCCGAGAGCTGCTCAGATGTCCAAATGAGTTGAAATTTGGAGCGTACCTCACGCATCAAATTATCTACCACACAAAAAGGTTTTTCGATTTTTTTTGAATTTTTCTAATATTTGTTTTGATTTTTTCTAACTGGGAGCAGATGAGCCTCAGGCACCGAAGTTGATTCATTTTGTGTGATCTTTCACGTAATATCACCAAAAGGGGCTCTATGCATTTGTTGGGGAACGCTGCGTAAAATAAAAATTTCCTACGGTTTCACCAAGATCCATATATGAGTTCATCTAGCAACGAGTGATAGGAGTGCATCTACATACCTTTGTAGATCATGAGCGGAAGCGCTCAAGAGAACGGGTTGAGGGAGTCGTACTCGCCGTGATCCAAATCACCGATGACCAAGTGCCGAATGGACAAAGACCTTCGCTCAACACACGTGACGGAGCGGAAGACGCCTCCTCCTTGATCCAGCAATGGGGAAGGAGAGGTTGATGAAGATCCAAAGAAGACGACAACAGTGGTGGTGGATGCAAGAAAGTTCCGCAGAGCTCACGAGCTTCGAGAGGGAGAGGTGTAGCAGGGAGAGGGAGGCGCCAAGACTTCAGCAGCGCCGCCTCCCTCCCTCCTTATATAGCCCCTGTGGCGCCTGCCCCAGAGATGGGATCTCTAGGGGGCGGCGCGCAGGGGTGGAGTGCCCCAAGGCAGTGGAGGAGCCCCCCCCAGGGTTCCCAACCCTAGGCGCAGAGGGGCCCAGGGGCGCACCAGCCCACCAGGCTGGTCCTCCCCACTTCAGCCCACGGGCCCTCCGGATAGGTGGCCCACCGGTGGACCCGGACCCTTCCGGTGGTCCCAGACAATCCGACGACCCCAAACTCTCCCGATGGTCAAACTGCACTTCCTATATATTATTCTTTACCTCCGGACCATTCCGAACTCCTCGTGACGTCCGGATCTCATTCGGACTCAACAACTTTCGTTTGCTGCATACTCATATTTCTACAACCCTAGCGCCATCGAACCTTAAGTGTAGACCCTATGGGTTCGGAGACACGTGACATGACCGAGACGGCTCTCCGGTCAATAACCAACAGCGGGATCTGGATACCCATGCTGGCTCCCACATGCTCCTCGATGATCTCATCGGACGAACCACGACGCCGAGGATTCAATCAACCCCAGATACAATTCCCTTTGTCAATCGGATGCGTCACTTGCCCGAGACTCGATCGTCGGTATCCCAATACCTCGCTCAGCCTCGTTCATCGCAAGTAACTTTACTGCATCAGTAATGCATGATCCCGTGACTGCACACTTGGTCACTTTGAGCTCATTATGATGATGCATTACCGAGTGGGCCCAGAGATACCTCTCCGTCATACGGAGTGACAAATCCTGATCGCGATCCGTGTCAACCCAACAGACACTTTCGGAGATACCAGAGTGCACCTTTATAGTCACCCGATTACGCCAGTGACGCTTTGGTACACCCAAAGCACTCCTACAAGATCCGAGAGTTACACGATCTCATGGTCTAAGGAAAAGATACTTGACATTGGAAAAGCTCTAGCAAAACAAACTACACGATCTTGTGCTATGCTTAGAATTGTCTTGTCCATCACATCATTCTCCTAATGATGTGATCCCGTTATCAACGACATCTAATGTCCATAGTCGAAACCATGACTATCTCGTCGATTAACGAGCTAGTGAACTAGAGGCTTACTAGGGACATATTATGGTCTATGTATTCACACGTGTATTACGATTTCCGATAATACAATTATAGCATGAATAAAGACAATTATCATGAACAAGGAAATATAATAATAATCCTTTTATTATTGCCTCTAGGGCATATTTCCAACAGCATTTTGCTCCGACTAGCCGCCATTGCTCCATATCCCTTCTAGAGGTATCGATCACATCTCTGCCACTCCGCAGTTTCTTCCTGAAAGTACAACTGTTATGCTCCATCCAGATTTGTCATGAGACCAAAGCGATCATCGTCTTGGAACCCTTTCTGGTGCTCACTGTTTCAACGTTGATGATCTTCCCTTGCGACCAAACCGATGGGTTAACTGTGCTGCAACCCGTCCAGGACACCAGAGTACTGAGAGTAGTCCAAATGTGCCTGGAGATCAGGCATGCCTAGAGAATATGAACGGAGGATTCAAGATACCGGATGCAAAGCGAGCAAAAGTACTTGCTCTCCCAGCCCCTTCTCTGCAGGTGATAGTTGCACCATAGCCAATCATGATGGAGAAGCCAGCAGAACATCTTGATCTTGCCCGGTGCCCAAACCTTCTAGAACATGCAACGCGGGGGCTCACTGAATTGCACGTCGTAAGCAGAGTGTGTGGAGTACATGCCCGAGGAGATGGGAATTCTAGAGAATTGATGAGGGAGGGTAGAGAGACGGAGTGAAAGTTTGCATTGGACTTCACAAAGGAAAAATGAAATGAGGTTTGGGCACAAGTAACAAGTAATATGTAAAATAATAAAAAAAAGTAACATGTAGAAAACTTGTAGTTGGTCTGACACTGCATTGGCTTGAGCCATCTAGACAAAAGGCACCATCGACCATCTCATGTTTGAAAACAGAATAAACACATTTTTGGCATACACCCATAACGGATCTGAATTCTCCCTTGTAGAATAAAACAGTAACAAAAAGGAAGAAACAAACACGATATCCAATGAATGATTAAGAGGGAAATAAGGCACTAGATGATTGCTTTTATCTTAGGGGAGAGGGCAACCTACACATATCTAAAAGGCACATGAAGTGGTCACATAATAGCATGGACATCTACAAAATTTGGGTGATATATGATTTTGAAATTGGTGTGTAAGCACAGATATTACCGGATTAGCTCCATTTTGGGAACTAGATTAGTTTCGCTCGAATTGGGGGGGGGGGGTGGAGAGAGAGAGAGAGAGAGAGAGAGAGAGAGAGAGAGAGAGTCTACTAAAGTTCCGACTCTAAATACTCATGGATATTATGAAGCCCATAATTTTGATACAAAATCCAGAGTACAGATAGGTCGATTGCTAACTACTGACCCCCCTCGCCTCTCCAAGCAATAGTGAGATACGATATTTGAGAACATAGTACTAGTTGGTACTTCATATACTATCTAGAACCCTTTACGACGAGCTCTTCGTCACCTCCATAAACGAGAAACATGTCCTTTGTCCTTTTCAGGTACTTCAGGATATTCTTGACCGTTGTCCAGTGTTCCTTGCCAGGATTACTTTGGTACCTTCCTACCAAACTTACGGCAAGGTTTACATCAGGTCTGGTACACAGCGTGGCATACATAATAGATCCTATGGCTGAAGCATAGGGGATGACACTCATCTCTTCTTTATCTTTTGCCGTTGTCGGGCATTGAGCCGAGCTCAATCTCACAACTTGCAAACAGGCAAGAACCCTTTCTTGGACTGATCCATTTTGAACTTCTTCAAAATCTTATCAAGGTATGTGCTTTGTAAAAGACCTATGAGGCGTCTCGATCTATCCCTATAGATCTTGATGCCTAATATGTAAGCAGCTTCTCCAAGGTCCTTCATTGAAAAACACTTATTCAAGTAGGCCTTAATGATGTCCAAAAGTTCTATATCATTTCTCATCAAGAGTATGTCATCTACATATAATATGAGAAATGCTACAGAGCTCCCACTCACTTTCTTGTAAACGCAGCTTCTCCATAAGTCTCAAGATAACCCAAACGCTTTGATCATCTCATCAAAGCGAATGTTCCAACTCCGAGATGCTTGCACCAGCCCATAAATGGATCGCTGGAGCTTGCATACTTTGTTAGTATTCTTAGGATCGACAAAACCTTCCGCTGCATCATATACGCTTCTTCCTTAAGATAGCCTTTAAGGAATGCCGCTTTGACGCCCATCGCCATATCTCATAATCATAGTATGCGCAATTGCTAACATGATTCGGACGGACTTCACTTTCGCTACGGAGAGAAAGTCTCATCATAGTCAACCCTTGAACTTGCCGATAACCCTTAGCGACAAGTCGAGCTTTATAGATGGTAATATTACCATCCGCGTCCGCCTTCTTCTTAAAGATCCATTTGTTTTCTATCGCCGCGATCATCGGCAAGTCTGTCAAAAGTCCATACTTTGTTTTCATACATGGATTCTATCTCGGATTGCATGGCTTCAAGCCATTTGTTGGAATCTGGGCCTGCCATCGCTTCTTCATAGTTCAAAGGTTCACCGTTGTTAACAACATTATTTCCGTGACAGGGTTGCCATACCACTGGTGTGGAACGTGTCCTTGTGGACCTACGAAGTTCAGTAGCAACTTGATCCGAAGTACCTTGATCATTAATTTCCTCTCCAGTTGGTGTAGGCACCACAGGAACATTTTCCTGAGCTGCACTACTTTCCGGTTCAAGAGGTAGCACTTCATCGAGTTCTACTTTCCTCCCACTTACTTCTTTCGAGAGAAACTCTTTTTCCAGAAAGGATCCGTTCTTGGCAACAAAGATCTTGCCCTCGGATCTTAAGTAGAAGGTATACCCAATGGTTTCCTTAGGGTATCCTATGAAGACGCATTTTTCCAACTTGGGTTCGAGCATTTCAGGTTGAAGTTTCTTGATATGAGCATCGCATACCCAAACTTTTTGAAACGACAGCTTAGGTTTCTTCCCAAACCATAATTCATACGGTGTCGTCTCAAGGATTTAGACGGAGCCCTATTTAAAGTGAATGTAGCTGTCTCTAGAGCGTATCCCCAAAATGATAGCGGTAAATCGGTAAGAGACATCATAGACCGCACCATATCCAATAGAGTGTGATGACGACGTTCGGACACACCGTTACGCTGAGGTATTTCAGGCGGGGTGAGTTATGAAACGATTCCACATTTCCTCAAGTGCGTACCAAATTCGTGACTTAAATATTCTCCTCCACGATCTGATTGTAGGAAATTTATCTTTCGGTCACGTTGATTCTCTACCTCATTCTGAAATTCCTTGAACTTTTCAAAGGTCTCAGACTTGTGTTTCATCAAGTAGACATACCCATATCTACTCAAGTCGTCAGTGAGAGTGAGAACATAACGATATCCTCCGCGAGCCTTAACGCTTATTGGACCGCACACATTGGTATGTATGATTTCCAATAAGTTGGTTGCTCGCTCCATTGTTCCGGAGAACGGAGTCTTGGTCATTTTGCCCATGTGGCATGGTTCGCATGTGTCAAATGATTCATAATCGAGAGACTCTAAAAGTCCATCAGCATGGAGCTTCTTCATGCGCTTGACACCAATGTGACCAAGGCAGCAGTGCCACAAGTATGTGGGACTATCGTTATCAACTTTACATCTTTTGGTATTCACACTATGAATATGTGTAAAATTACGTTCGAGATTCATTAAGAATAAACCATTGACCATCGGGGCATGACCATAAAACATATCTCTCATATAAATAGAACAACCATTATTCTCGGATTTAAATGAGTAGCCATCTCGTATCAAACGAGATCCAGATACAATGTTCATGCTCAAACTTGGTACTGAATAACAATTATTGAGGTTTAAAACTAATCCCGTAGGTAAATGTAGAGGTAGCATGCCGACGGCGATCACATCGACCTTGGAACCATTCCCGATGCGCATCGTCACCTCGTCCTTCGCCAGTCTCCGCTTATTCTGCAACTCCTGCTGTGAGTTACAAATATGAGCAACGGCACCGGTATCAAATACCCAGGAGTTACTACGAGTACTGGTAAGGTACACATCAATTACATGTATATCACATATACCTTTGGTGTTGTCGGCCTTCTTGTCTGCTAAGTATTTGGGGTAGTTCCGCTTCAAAGGACCCTTCCCTTTGCAATAAAAGCACTCAGCCTCGTGCTTGGGTCCATTCTTTGACTTCTTCCCAAGAATCGGCTTACGGGCGCAGCAACATCCTTGCCGTCCTTCTTGAAGTTCTTCTTACCCTTGCCCTTCTTGAACTTGGTGGTTTTATTGACCATCAACACTTGATGTTCTTTCTTGATTTCTACCTCTGCCGACTTCAAAGATTGAAAATACTTCAGAATAGTTTTCACCATCCCCGCATATTGTAGTTCATCACAAAGCTCTTGTAGCTCGGTGGGAGCGATCAAGGATTCTCAATGACCGCCTCGTCCGGAGGTTAATCTCCACCGGGACAAAGGTTGTGCAACCTGACATTTTGAGTATGTGCTCACCGATGTAACTATTTTCCTCCACCTTACAGCTATAGAACTTGTCGGAGACTTCATATCTCTCGACCTAGGCATGAGCTTGGAAAACCATTTTCAGCTCCTCGAACATCTCATATGCTCCGTGTTGCTCAAAACGCTTTTGGAGCCTTGGTTCTAGGCTGTAAAGCATGCCGCACTGAACGAGGGAGTAATCATCAGCACGTGATCGCCAAGCGCTCATAACGCCTTGGTTCTCTCGATGGGTGCTTCACCTAGTGGTCCTTCTAGGACATATGCTTTCTTGGCAGCTATGAGGATGATCTCGTGTTCCTGACCCAATCCGTATAGTTGTTGCCATCATCTTTCAGCTTGGTTTTCTAGGAACGCTGAAGTTCATGTTGACATGAGCGTTGGCCATTTGATATACAACACATATTTGCAAAGGTTTTAGACTAAGTTCATGATAATTAAGTTCATCTAATCAAATTATCTAATGAACTCCCACTCGATTAGACATCCTCTAGTCATCTAAGTGTTACACGATCCGAGTTGACTAGGCCGTGTCCGATCATCACGTGAGACAGACTAGTCATCATCGGTGAACATCTCCATGTTGATCGATCTTCCATACGACTCATGTTCGACCTTTCGGTCTCTGTGTTCCGAGGCCATGTATGTACATGCTAGGCTCGTCAAGTTAACCCTAAGTGTTTTGCATGTGTAAAACTGTCTTACACCCGTTGTATGTGAACGTAAGAATCTATCACACCGATCATCACGTGGTGCTTCAAACGATTTAACTTTAGCAATGGCGCACAATTAGGGGAGAACACTTTCTTGAAATTATTATAAGGGATCATCTTATTTACTACCGTCGTTCTAAGTAAACAAGATGCATAAACATAATAAACATCACATGCAATTATATAGTAGTGACATGATATGGCCAATATCATATAGCTCCTTTGATCTCCATCTTCGAGGCTCCATGATCATCTTCGTCACCGGCATGACACCATGATCTCCATCATCA
>JAHHZJ010004348.1:0-13941 GCA_021437245.1 Aegilops speltoides | reverse complement strand
TTAACAGCTTTAAGATGACATTCTTTAGGGGCTGCTTGATATCGAACACATGCATACACTCAACATTATGTCGGGACGAAAGCACAAAGATATAGTAGAGAACCAATCATAGATCGGTAAACCTTTTGATCACAGGTTCTCCATCTTTTGTCAAGTCATTATGTCCACTAATAGGCATGGGGGTTCTCATACCTTTGCTTTCTTGCATGTTGAACTTCTTGAAGAGATCCTTGGTGTACTTTGTTTGTGAGACAAAGGTACCCTCCTTAGATTGTGATTTGCAACCCAAGGAAGAATTTGAGTTCACTCATCATGGACATCTCAAATTTCTCGACATTAGCTTTCCAAACTTTTCACTAAAATGAGGGTTAGTTGAACCAAATATGATATCATCAACATAGATTTGGCACACAAATAGTTCACCATTAACCCTTTTAGTAAAAAGAGTAGAATCAATTTTTCAATTTCAAAGCCTTTTCAATAAGGAACTTGGTCACATTTATACCATGCTCTAGGAGCTTGTTTAAGGCCATAAAGAGCTTTATGCAGTTTATAAACATGATTAGGCTTTTTAGGATTCACAAATCCGGAGGTTGTTTCTAAATACTTCCTCCTCTATTTCACCATTTAGGAAAGCACTTTTTATGTCCATTTGATAGAGAGTAATGTCATGGTGATTGGCATAAGCAAGAAGAATCTGAATGGACTCAAGTCTAGCACGGGGGCATAGGTCTCACCATAGTCCATACCTTTGACTTGTGTGTAACCTTGAGCTCTGAGGCGAGCCTTGTTGCGGATGACTTGTCCATCTTCATCTTGCTTGTTCAAACACCCATTTGGTTCAATGACGTTTTGATCATCATTGGGCTTCTCTACCAAAGTCCATCGTTGTTCCTCTCGAAGTTGTGTAGCTCTTCGTGCATAGCGTTCACCCAATCCGGGTCTTCAAGTGCTTCTTCTACCTTCATAGGTTCAAGACTAGAGATAAATGAGTAATGCTCACAAAAGTTAGCTAAGCGAGTTTTAGGCGAGTAATTCTCCCGGAGTTGATGTCGTTCATCATTTGTTCCACAGGATGATTCTTCTTGACTCTTGCTCGAACTCGGGATAGCTTTCGTTGTGGTTGTGGCTGAGCTTCCTCATCATCCTCATCTTCCTCTTCTTCTTCATTGTTGTTGGTGTTGTCTTGAGGTGGTGGAGAAGGAGGTTGTGGTGGATCTTCTTGTTGCACTTCCTCATCTTGGTGAGTTCCACTTGTGGAGGCCTCCATGTTGCCTTGAGGTTCATCTTGCCATGAGGTGGGGCTCCACATATGTAGATGAGTACTCTCCTTCACTTCCATGGGATGGATCTTTCCAATAGATAGATCTTGAATGGCTTCGATGGGTCCTTGTCTCCTACATCAATAGGCATTTGCTCTACTTGCGAGCCATTAGATTCATCAAACTTCACATCTACCGTCTCTTCAACCTTTGGGTGAAATTATTGTGAACACGGTAGGTGTGGGAGTTTGATCCATAACAGGAAAAAGCCTTCATGAGTTTTAGGAGCAAATTTAGACCGACGATGCTTATCAAGGATATAGCATTTTGAACCAAAGACACGAAAGTATCCCACTTGGGGTTTGTTACGGTGAGGAGCTCGTATGAAGTCTTGCGAGAAGCTTATGAAGATAAAGCCTGTTGATAGCATGACAAGCTGTCTCGGCGGCTTCTCCCCAAAAGTGCTTGTGTCTTGTATTCATCAAGCATCGTTCTCGCCATCTCTATGAGCGTTGGTTCTTCCTCTCAACAACTCCATTTTGTTGAGGGTGCATAAGAACTCATGTAGAATCCCTTCCTCATCGAGAAAAGAGTCACATGGGCGTTCTTGAACTCCGTTCCATTGTCCTCCGAACTTTCTTGATCTTCACTTCAAATTGATTTTGGGCCTTTCGGCAAAGGTTTTGAAGATCCTCTGAACCTGCGATTTGTCATCAAGGAAAAATACCCCGTAAATCTGGAATAATCATCAACTATAACTAGACCAAAGGAGTTACCACCAAGGCTTTTGTAAGCATTGGGACGAAGAGATCCATATGAAGAAGCTCAGCGGTCTCCTTGTGGTCATGATGTTCTTCACGGGATGACTTCCACCTACTTGTTTTCCTGCTGACAAGCACTACAAAGTCTATCTTTGTCAGAAAACATCTTTAACACCAAGAATATGATCACCTTTGATTAGCTTGTCTAGATTCATACCAACATGTCCAAGCCTTCTATGCCATAACCAACCTTTAGCGGTTTAGCAGAAGCAAGTTCTAGGTTGGGCTTTCTTAGTGAAATCAACAATATATAGATCACCTCTCGGATACGGTAAAAACCATGTTATGATTGTCCGACGAAAGACTTGGCAATCTACTTGATGAATAGCACATTGAATCCAAAGTCAGCTAATCTAGACATGGAAAGTAAATTGTATCCAAGCGATTCAACAAGCATGACATTTTGAATAGAGCTATCATGAGATATGGCCACCTTACCAAGGCCAAGTACCTTACCCTTGGAGTTGTCTCCAAAAGTCACATACTTGCGTGGACCATCGTTCTTTGCAAGCTCTCGAAACATGTCTTCTCTCCGGTCATGTGATCGGTGCATCCACTATCAAGAATCCACTCTTTTCCACGGATATGTAGTCTCAGATTGCCATAAGATTGAGACTCTTCATGATCTTGTCTAGCTCGGTGTCCGAATCGGATAATCATCATCATGCTCATGCTCATCATCATATTGACCCATAGATTGTTCATCATCAACACCTAGGTCAATTTGACAATGACTTACATTAGTTTGTCAATGTGACAATAATCATCGGAATGCAATACAAGAGCATTTCTAATTAGATCATTGATAAGACAGGGATCACCCTTCTTTTCATGATATCACGAAGCTCAAGAAGCATTTATCAAAGTTGGGATCATTAGGGCGCATCATATCAAATTCAATAGTCTTGTATAGAATTTCATCAAGACCTCTCAAAAGTAGTCGGATAAAGTTCTTCCAAGAACTTCCACATAGCATAAGCGCACTCAAAGTTTGTGACAAGCTTAAGCAAGTTATCGGGCAAACCTCTAATAATAAGATTGCAGTTCTAAGGTTCTGAAGCAAATTAAGCTCTTCATCCATGGTAGGGTGCAAGGGGTCAAATGGAGGCACATATGGGGTTTCAACATATTTGCAAGTTATACATCTTAAAGATAATAAGCATTTCAATCCTCCACGAGTTATAGGACACTCCATCAAGAATAGGCACTCTATGACTAACACTCCCAAGCGTGAACCGTCCATCTTCCTCCAATGGTGTGTAAACCAAAGCAATGGAGACCAATGCTCGATACCAATTGTAGGATCGAAGAAGGTGAGAGTGTCTAGAGGGGGTGATTAGACTACTCGACAAGATAAAAATTATGCCTTTTGACAAAGACAAGTTTTTGCAGATTTTGCATCACACACAAGTCAAGTAGCATACTACATGCAATTCTAGAGTATGGGCAGCGGAAAGTAAATTGCACAAGTAGTAAAAAGAAGTGGAAGATCAAAGCGCAATTTGGAACACGGAGATTTTCTCGTGGTTCCGATAGGTGGTGCTATCGTCAATCCACGTTGATGGAACTTCAACCCACGGAGGGTAGGCTGCGAGAGTCCACGGAGGCTCCACCCACGAAGGGTCCACGAAGAACAACCTTGTCTATGCCATCATGGCATCGCCCACGGAGGACTAGCCTTACGGGGTAGATCTTCACAGTAGCGATCTCCTTGCCCTTACAAACTTCTTGGTTCAACTCCACATCTCGTGGAGGCTCCCAGCGACACCTAACCAATCTAGGAGGCACCACCCTCCAAAAGGTAATAGATGGTGTTGATGATGATGAACTCCTTGCTCTTGTGCTTCAAATGATAATCTTCCCAACACTCAACTCTCCTCACTGATTTGGCTGTGGTGGAAGAAGGATTGAGTGGAAAGCAACTTGGGAAGGCTAGAAATCAAGTTTCATATGGTGGGAGTGGAGCAACTTGATCTCAACACAAGGGTAGTAGTTCTCTTCTCGAAATGTAAGGTAGGAGTGGTAGTTCTTTCGATGGCTCTCTCCACGAATGAAGAGGGGTGGAGGGTATTTATAGCCTCCACAAAAATCCAACCGTTACACACATTTGACCAATCTCGGTCGGGACCGAAGTTGACAACTCGGTGAGACCGAAAGTTCAAAACATGTGAACATTGGGATTTTCGTGGGACCGAAAATACAAACTCGGTGAGTCCGATTCGTGTAAAGACTAGGGTTTGCCAATCTCGGTGGGACCGACTTCATCATCTCGGTGACACCGATTTGATGAGAAGATTCTGAAGCTTGGCAACACTAGTTCGTTGAGACCGAGTTCAGAATCGGAAAATCCGAGATTTCTAGGGTTTGGCTATATGGTGAGGTGGTTCATCTCGGTGTGGTGAGTTTAGGAAATCGGTGGGACCGAGATTACTTATGAGTGTATTATGGAAGTGAGAGTTCTTGATAGTTTAGGAGATGTATCACTAAGCACTTTGAGCAACAGATCATTATCATAACCTCATCCCCTTTTAATAGTATGGCTTTCCTATAGACTCAATGTGATCTTGATCACTAAACCAAAAATGGAGTCTTGAGCTTTTGCCAATGCTTGCCTTAGCATTTTGAGGTCCACCTCTTGATCCTTTTGCCATGCCAATGTGATTGACCTTCTGAAACATACTTGATAAAAGTATTAGTCCAACCACAAAGTATGTTGTCATTAATTACAAAACCACCGAGGAGCAAATGTGCTTTCAAAGGCGATCTCGCCTATCACGAGCTTCCATCCAACTTTGCAAGCGTGCGATGTGTTTCACGTGTCACAGCTCCGCCAAGTGCTTCAAGATTCTGGGCACTATCAACTTTGAAGAATTGACCTCCAAGAAGATCTCTCTTATCATGAGCACCCGTTGCTATTCTTGAAGAAAGGCCAAGACTAGCTAACAAGTCAATCAAATTCCTGAAAGTAAAGTGGTCACACCATTCCGACCAAAGCCACAGGGGCGAGATCACCTCCGTTCGAATATCCGGAGTTCTTTCAGTCCTGATCTGGGACGAGATACTCTTGTAGTGGTGGAGTGTTGTAACACCCGAGGATGTAACTTTCCGTATTTGCAACTCCAACTCTTGCCATTTTCGGATATGTGCTATGATATTTCCCTCCGTGGTTGGGTTTTGTTTTCGTTTTGCATTTTGTTCATGTCATGCATCTCATATCATGTCATCATGTGCATCTCATTTGCATCCGTGTTAAGTCTCATGCATCAGAGCATTTTCCCGTTGTCCGTTTGCAATCACGGCACTCCTATGTTCCCGGCGTCCTTTTACATTTTTCGTGTGCTGGGTGTTGAACATTCTCGGAATGGACCGAGCCTTGCCAAGTGGCCCTGGTATATCACCGGTAGACCACCTCAAGTTCGGGTCATTTGGAGTTCGTTGGTACTCAGCAGTTAGCACTCTCGTCAAAGGCCTCTTTTAAGTTGCAGCCCAACATCCCCAAAACAGCCCAATAACCCTTCTAAGTCACCTCCATGCTCTCGATCGTTCGATCACGATCGTGTGGTAACCGCACCCATTTGGACTCTCCTAGCTCCTCTATGCCTATATAGATCCCTCCCGAATTCAGGCAGAACCCTACCAAAATCCCTCCGCGCTTGAACACGTCCGGATCGGGCGGCCGCGTCCGCCGCGCGCCACTTCAGTAATCAGGCGCCGCCCGTGGCGCCGCGCCGCCCGCCGCCCGGCCTTGAAAGCCCTGCCGAGCCCTCCCCCTTGCGCCAGCGACAGAGCATGCCCGCCGCCTCCTCCAGCTCCGGCCTCCTCCGCCGCCCAGCTCGTCATCAGTGCGCGCGATTCGCACTCCAGCGCGATCGCCGCCTTCACGCCGCCCCCGTCTGCCGCCGCCCGTCTCCGCCCGTCGTCAGCGCCCGAGCGCGGACCGCCATTGCCTCCCCTCCGGCAGCCGCCGGAACGGATCCGGCGCCCGAGCCCCGGCGTCCCTCCTTCCTCCGGCGACGCCCCCGAACTCCGGCCGATCCGATCTGGATCCAGATCCAAAAATCCCTCGGTTGACTTTCTTACCTCCCCGAAATCCACTAAGTCATTTTCTGTGTTAAATTTCTTGCATTTTCATTGCATCACATCTCCTTCCGTGGCTCCATTTTGGGCGTATAATATGTCAAATTGTTCGCCTCGAAGAGTACATCATTTCATTCCATTGCATCATTTGCATTTGAGCTCATCTTGATGCCCGAAATGCTGTTGGAAGAGGCTTCAGATTGTTAGTTCGAATCTTATCACCTCGAGCTCTTTTGTCATTTTGCCATGATTTATGTGTGCACCTTATGAACTTGAGCCCTACATGTGTGTTAAACTATGCCATGCCATCTTTCCAGGGGTGTATGCCATGTATTTTTGAGTTATGTGGTGACTAGAACAAGCATGCAAAGTAGGGATGATGATGTTGCTGATTTGGAACTTAGTGTTTTCACTAAGCCTGTCCTGCTGTTATTTTTATGCCATATGTTCATGTTGTTACGAGAGATCTATGCCCATTTTGAGCATGACCAGTAAGGGTGTTTTGAGCGTATGGATGTGCTCTATCCATCCATGCCTTTGTTGGCATTTATGGAGAAGTCTAGCATGTCATTTTTGTGCTCTACTTTTGCTTGAAAATGTTTCCTGGCAGATTGTTTGCATGAGATTCAATTTTCACGAGGTCGTTGTAGTTGATCCGTGTATGCTATGATGTTGTTCTTGCTATGTATAGCTTCTATGCCATGTCTTCTTGATGGGTGTATACTTAGTTTATCATGAGATGCTCTAGTGAGTGTATCGAGCTCACGAACATGCCTACTGTTATCTGTTTTGCCATGCCATGTTTTACTAAGTCTGAAATCTGTAATAAAACTTGCTATGTTTACATGGGTGCCATCATTTCTTAGAGTCCTTTTGGCTTATGGTCAGTAAGGACTATTGATATATGCTTTGAGTAGAATCATGTCATGCCTTGTTTTGCTATTATAAGTTCCTGAGCATGTTGTTTGCTTGCTCAAACATGCCTTCTGATGTTAATTCTGGCATGTTAGTATTTTCACTAAGTCTGTGAACCTGATATTTCTTTGCACTTTCACCATGCTTGTTTGAACATGTTATGATGTGATTTAGCGTAGCTCAGTGTTCCTCTTTGTTAAGCATCTCCTGTAGATCGCTGCCATATGCTTTGTTTGTATGTTGGGGTCTTTGTAGCATAGTTTTGTGTTGCGTGCTAAGTAGCATCCGGTAAGCAGATTCGTCATTCTTGTTTTGCTTGTCATTTGCAAACCGTGCATCCGATTCGGTGATCTTTATATTGATTTCAACCAAAATCATCTCATCTTTCAGCGGCATACTTGGTTTGCCAAGTTGATGCCAGTTCATCATTTTCCTTCGACACACATATGCATTGCATATCACATATCGCATCGCATGTCATGTTTTGCATCATATTGCTTGTGCATTGCTCCTTGTTTGATTGTGGTTCCGTTGCTTGTGTTCTTGCTTTGGGTAGAGCGGAGGAGTGCGTGAGCGAGAACCTGTTGAGAGCCTCGAGGATCAAGCCTTCGACAACTCGAGAACCTTGCGAGCAAGATGACCATACCTTCGATATCACTTCTATCTTTGCTTGCTAGATGCTCGCTCTTTTGCTATGCCTTGCGATACCTACCACTTGCTATACCATGTCACCCATATTGCCATGTCAACCTCTAACCACCCATGTCCTAGCAAACCGTTGTTTGGCTATGTTACCGCTTTCTCAGCCCCTCTTATAGCTTGCTAGTTGCGAGTGAAGATGAAGTTTGTTCCTTGTTGGAACACGGATATTTTGAGGATATCACAATATCTATTGTTTTAATTAATGCATATATATACTTGGTAAAGGGTGGAAGGCTCGGCCTTATGCCCGATGTTTTGTTCCTCTTGCCACCTAGTTTCCGTCATACCGGTGTTATGTTCCTTGATTTTGCGTTCCTTACGCGGTCGGGTGATTATAGGACCCCTTGACGGTTCGCTTTGAATAAAACTCCTCCGCAAGGCCCAACCTTGGTTTTACCATTTGCCACCTAAGCCTTTTTCCCTTAGGTTTCGCGAGCCGAGGTCATCTTTATTACCCCGGGCGGTGCTCCTCGAGTGTTGGTCCAAACTAGAACACCGTCTGGGACCATTCCTTGGAAACTTGGATTACGTCGGTACATGCGCTTCGCTTATCCGGTGTGCCACGAGCGAGATATGTGCAGCTCCTATGTGGATTTGTCGGCCAGTCGGGTGGTCTTGCTGGTCTAGTTTTACCATTGTCGAAATGTCTTGATGTAACGGGATACGAGTCGATCGGAGTGTCTTGGGTGAAGGTTTATTCCTTCATTGACCGTGAGCTTGTGATGGGCTAAGTTGGACACCCTGCGGGTATTATCTTTCGAAAGCCGTGCCCGGTTATGAAGCAGATGGGAATTTGTTAATGTCGGTTGTAGAAAACCGAAGTTGACCTTAATTAAAATACATCAACCGTGTATGTAACGTGATGGTCTCTTCTCCGTAGTCAGGAAGTGAACACGGTGTTGGAGTTATGTTTGATGCAGGTTGCTTTAGGATCACTTCTTGATCACTACTAGCTTCACGACCGTGCCTTGCTTCTCTTCTCGCTCTCTTTTGCGTGTATAGCCACCATATATGCTAGTCACTTGCTGCAGCTCCTCCTTTTACACAGCCTTCCCTTAAGCTTAAATAGTCTTGATCTCATGGTGTGAGATTCTTGAGTCCCGTGGCTCACAGATTCTACAAACAGATCACGGTTCGGTGATGCGTATGCAGATGGCCAAGCTGAAGTGGGAATTTGATGAGGCCCTTGGTCGATACTATGTTTCATCTCAGACGATTAGTAGTGGAGCGAGTTAGAGATCGGGGATCTGTGTTGCATTTGGGGTATTCTTCTTTTATTTTGGTTCCGTAGTGGGACCTTGAGTGTAAGCTGAATGATGGATGTTTATTTATGTATTGTGTGAAGTGGCATTGTAAGCAACTATGTATCTCTTTCCTTATGTATTACATGGATTGTGTGAAGATTACCTCACTTCGACATTGCTTTCAATGCGGTTATGCCTCTAAGTCGTGCTTGACACGTGGGAGTTATAGCGCATCGAAGCGTTACACTATGACTCAAGAAAGAAAAATGAAACTACGAAAACAAAAGTCTTCACTTCATATTCCTCGAATGAATATCAAGTCTTCAAGGTCACACCAATTTCTTCACTTTCAAAGTCTTGAAAGTCTTTAGAATATCAAAGTCTTGATCGAAGAACTTCATTTTTAGAATTGACTTTCTCGTAAATATCAAACTCCTCATGGACTTATAGACACTGTGTACACTCACAAGCGCATCAGTTACTTAACCTATAAGTCTTCAATACACAAAATCACTAAGGGGCACTAGATGCACTTACAATCTCCCCCTTTTGGTGATTGATGACAACATAGGTTAAGTTTTCGAGGATAAACATATGGAGTGTAAATACTGATATTGAGGAATTTGATTGCAAGATATAGAAGAACTCCCCTGAATATGTGCATAGTGAGGAATTTGCTTTTGAGGCAATGCACATTTAAGAATTGAATCATGGAGATCTCCCCTATATCTTGTAATTCATACCGCATTTGATATATATATGAAAATTTGAAATGCATGATGAAATATGGTGCCGATGAGATTACATGCGTGCAATAATATTGACTAGGAATAAGCATGCGAATATCACATCAAAAGTATCGAGCTCAAATATCACATCAAAAGTTTGAGCTCGATGCATCAAAAGCATCAGGCGTCAAAGCGTATCAAAAGCACGACCAAAAGTATCGAGGCACCATCGGTTTAAGATTACAACTCGATCCAATTAAAAGGTTTGGAAGAAGCGAGTTGTAACTTAATACGCCCATAATATAAACCGCGAAGACTAACTCAGATTTCTCCCCTTTGTTATCAAATGACCAAAAGGATCGTCCGAGGACTACGCCTGAAGATTATCAAGTCGAGGAGGGCGCCCGGTGTTTCGGGTTGGTTGTTGAAGTAGGGCTTGCCGTGTCGTCAAATCTTCATGTTCATCAGTTTCGCGATGAAGAATAAGAGTGCCACCGGATCGGGAACTTTGACTCTCTTGAATTTCTTGAGGTGGTGCAGACCGTCAAATGCTTCACGAGACCCATAGTCTTCATTCTTCCTGGAATATACATGATTAGAACAGCCCAGTGCGGTTGAGGTTTCATGAAGGTAGTACTAATTTTCTTCACGCATTATGTGTTGAGGTCATGTTGTGAAGAATTGCAGCAAATTGCGCTTACCCATTTCGATTGCGTTCAACCTTCGATGAAGGCGAGGTAACTCACGATTGTCATCACCACGGTCTTGTTGCTTGAGGCTTTTGCTTGGTGAGGTATTTCGGCGGTGTCATGTGTTGCGAATCGTCATTGGTGGAGTAAGATGCAGCCTTGCGAAATTGACCATCCAATGGGCGAGTGCCTTCATCAATCACTGGTGCCTTGCCCTTATCATCGGATGATGGCTGGTTTTGAGGACTTCAATGGGCGGCAAGTAGCTGCCATGGTTGAGTGTCGACCTTGTAGTTCGGTGAAGATCTTGCCCTTATGAATCTCATAATCCAAAGGCATATGGCTCAGCCAAAAGGTGACATTGCAACATTGGCGAGTCCTCATGAAGAAATCATGGAAGTTGGCAGAGAGCGCCATGAATGATATTGAAAAGCATGTTCTTCATGATGCCACGACATCTTCTTCATTTGAGTCGTGGCCTTTGATGGACTCATTGTCTTCGTCAAGATTCTATAGACATCCGAGGCACTCGCAATTCCTTGACGAGAATTTGGTTCGAGGCTTGCGGCTTAAGGCTTCATGAGCACTTGCATAAAGTGATCGAAGTTTGGGTCATTTAGATGCAACTCAATTTCATGGGAGGATCAAGAGGAAGGAACGAAGCAATTCTTTGGTGCCTTGTAGTAGTATTCTCGTCATCCAATCCAGCCCATGAATTGATATCTTGACATCTCCGGTGATGTGCGGTGGCATAAATGAAGAATGAGTTCTTCATTCGATCACGATATCGGTCGAAATTGATCTGCATCATGGAATAACTAGATCTTGGCTCGAAAGCACGGTGATTCCATATCCACATGAGGAATATGCTCATGGTGAAGATCTTGTCCTTGTCAAAAGCGAGGAATAGAAGTTTGCTTGGTAGGGTCGAGCGTCTTTCCTCATGCGGCAGTCATATGGATTATAAGCGATGAAGAACACGCCGAAAAAAGTCTTCAGCCTTGAATTTTTGCTTGCTTGAGAACGGATTCTTGGTTTGGCGGAGGAATATCGGTGATTTGCGGCACAACCTCAGAATCGCGATCTCGGGTTCTTGGTGAGGAATTTCTGGTTCCTCTTCTTGTGAGTTTGAGGGATCAGCATGGGTTCTTGGCTAGTGGCTGGAATTTCTTCATTAAGAACGATGTGGGATGAGTTTCTTGAGCCCATTGAGCAGTTGTGGCGGGGAGGAACTTGTTGAATCGGAGTGAAGAGAGGAGTATTGGGATCTTGACTTTCCCAAAGTCATCGTTCATCACTGGTGTAGTGCACCCAATATCCGTCTTCATCTTCTTTTCAATTTCCTCAACACCGGCCTCTTGAGTTGGAACGAGGCATGGGTGAGAAACAAGGCGGTGAAGGAATGCTTCCACTTCAATTTCTTCATCAAACTGTTACGAGGTAGCACGATTGATTTTCTTCATCGATCCGCTTGGGATCTGTAATCTTCTCCATAAGGAACAATTTCCTTAGGCGACATGGAGGAAATGGGAATGGCATCAATAGGATTTTCAATTGAGCTGGTCATTGGCTTCATTTTCTTTGGCGAAGAATTTGGCGCGTGATGCCTTCCTTTTCTTCACGCACTCGTTCTGCGGCCTTTGTCTTCTTCACTTCATAGCGAAGGAAGAATTGGAGTTGGTGTTGGCGCGAGGAGGAGCTGAGGATTGTGGTCAGTTTCTTGGTGCAACTCTAGTGGATGCCACGGAATTTCTTGGCTTTGGAATGGAGTCATCAGCCCGGAACTTGTATTCTCATCGGCATCTGAAAGTCATCGGGTCTTGGCATGTTCTTCAGCGGTGAGCATAGTCTTCACGAGGATTTTCTTGTTGCGATGGGGCTGCAGGTTGTCATTTTCTTCGTCAAATTGTGAATCTCACCTTGGCTCCTTGCCAATCGGCATTTAACATCGAAATCCTTCGAGGCTTGAATTTCAGATTGAGCTTTGAGAAGTTCTTAGAGTCAAGTTGACGATGTTCTTCCTCGAAGCTTCTCCTTTCGGCTTTGTTCTCTTTAATTCACGAGCCTTTTCAAATTTCCATTTCTCTTGGCGATGAAATGGTTACATATGACTTTGACCAGAGTCGGGCGATCCGGTATGGGAGTGTTTGGATCGATGCCATGGTCGATGAAGTCAAGGATCTTCTTCGGATCCAGCGGCACATTTGTTCTTTTGGCTCTAGCGGCCTTGGTCGATCTGTCTCGATGATTTCGCAAGTTCTTCATCGAGGCTTCATCATCGAGAAGCGTTGAATGCAACTGTTTCTTCTTTGGACTTGGCGAGGACGCGTCCATTGTTGCTTTGTCTTCAGCAGTGGGGCTGATGAGGACATTGGTGCGGTGAGGAACTTCTTGAGACACGAAGCAATTGAGAATCCTGAGTCCTTTGACGTAGCAAGATGCAAGGAGTTGAGGACTTGGAGAACTCTGAGGATTTTGAATGGCGCGATCGAAATTTGCCGTGAGGCGGTGAGAAGGCGTGGCGATGGTGAAGCCTTGGCTTGGAGCAGGCTTCTTGGCATTGATTTCTCGGCTTGACCAGGGCTCGGCAAGCAGCAGCGGCAGAATCCTCATTGAATTTCCTCCGCCTCCTTGGCTTGTCTTGCCAATTTGGCTTGGCGCTGGACCATTCTTGAAAGTCTTCACCAGCTTGATCTGGTGGGATCGCGACTTGGCAGGTGCATGGAGCTCTTGGGCATGGAGGTTTAAAGGAATTTCCTCATGTACTTGGGAGTAACATAGCGATATTCCCTCCATTCTCGTGCCCATCTTCTTTCTATCCTTTGTATCGCACTTTGCTGATTTTTGTCTCCTTGCCAAACTTGGTTCATCGTGTCAAGTAATCTTTGTATATTTCATCGGGAATCTCAAAAGCAGTCATGACCTCGGTTTCTTTCCTCCCTTCTGCGGTCTCTTGCCTTCGCCATTTTCTTGAGATGAGGAATTTGAACAATAGAGCACTCCGAAGAAGTATGCAGTTTTCTTCGAACACTGCAAATGAGTTAAGTTGATGAGAACCTAGTGATTCAGGCGGACATGAGTACACTGAAAGCAGTGTAGGTGCGAGGAATTTGGAGAGGTCATATCTTCTCGGAAGATTTTTCAAAAGAACAAGTTTTGAGAATTTGACCGGTTGAGCCTTGAGGAATTTCACTAAGCGTTTTGTCTTAGGTTCGAGTTGTCAGATTAAAATCCGCACAATTGAGGAATCTTGAAGAAATGAATGCTTAGAGATAAATCAAGAGCATCAAATGTGAGGTGTTCATATGTGAAGATTTGAAGAATAAAAACACCTTTGAAGATTTTGAAAGATTTGAGAATCAAAGCGAGTAAAAAAGTGACTTTTAATTACCCGAAAAGAAACGGGAACAGAGAGAACGAGTGAAGTTGTCACGTTAGATCTCCCACGCCCTAACTTGGCGAGGGGAAACGCTACCGGCGGGTGAAAATTCGCGGCGGGCGCG
>JAHHZJ010004343.1:0-10583 GCA_021437245.1 Aegilops speltoides | reverse complement strand
TACTTGCAGCGGAATAAGTACTTCAAGTAAGCATATAATAGTAATACAAGCATGGTCATCATGATGAAATGAAGACTAGCACAGTACAAAAAGCGTAAACATGTGATAACACAAAATGAAGATAAATGATCAAGAAATTGAACCGAGGAATTTGAGAAAGTCTTCACCAAAGTCTTCAAGCACAAATATGAACAAACACTCAACACAAGAATGAGGAAATGAAAGGGTTGAGGAAATAGAACCATAGTTGGTGAAGATAATGATTTGGTAGACTAGTTCCAATCGATGTCTCAGCTTGTACGTCTTCGTTGAGCGGCCGAGTATTTAAACTCGAGGACACGCAGCCCCGACACCTAGTCACCGAAAGCACGCAGCTCAGACACCCAGTCCTCACCGTATTCTCCCTAACTAAGGCCACGCAGACTCGGCCCAATCACTCGTGGTAAGTCTTCGCCACTTCCAAACCTTCACAGACTTGGTCACTCGGCGATCCACAATTCATCTTGGATGTTTCTAGACCATGACGCCTAACCGCCTGGAAGAAGAAGCAGCCTTCAAAGGTATTAAGCGCCGGATCCACGCAGGATCAATTTCTTCAAAGGATGCTCAATCACTTTGGGTTTGTAGGGTTTGGTTTTGGTTTTCCTCACTTGATGATTTTCGCCAAAGTCCTCGGAGGATGGGTTGCTCAAATGACAAGTGTCAAGTGTTGGGGAACGAGTAATTTCAAAAAATTTCCCACGCACACGCAAGATCATGGTGATGATATAGCAACGAGAGGGAAGAGTGTTGTCTACGCATCTCGTGTAGACCAGAAGCGAAGCGCTAGCACAACGCTGAGGAAGTAGTCGCACGCCTCCTCACGATCCAACCGATCCAAGCACCGAACGCATTCGCCTCCGAGTTCAGCACACGTGACAGCTTGATGACGCCCCTCGAACTCCGATCCAGCCGAAAGTCAAGGAGAGAGTTCCACAAGACGACGGCGCAGGACGATCTTGATGTTCTATCGTCAGCAGGCTTCGCCTAAGCATCGCGACGATATGACCGAGGTGGAATATGGTGGAGGGGGCACCGACACTGCTAAGGAACCATCCAGAGATCAACTTGTGTGTCTATGGGGTGCCCCTACCCCTCAGATATAAAGGAGTGGAGGAGGGGAGGCCGGCCCTCTCTATGGCGCGCCTTAGGGGAGTCCTACTCCCACCGAGTAGGATTCCCTTCCTAGTCCAACTAGGAACCCTTCCATGTAGTAGGAGTAGGAGAAGGAAGGGAGAGAGAAGGAAGGAAGGGGGCGCCTCCTCCCTAGTCCAATTCGGACTAGGAGGGTGAGGTGCGCCACCCTTAGGCCCTCTCTTCTTTTCCCCTATGGCCCAATGAGGCCCAATACGAATTCTGTAACTCTCCCAGATTCAAAAATAATTCAATCACTCGAACCTTCCGAACTCCAATATAGTCGTTCAATATATCGATCTTTACGCCTCGACCATTTCGAGACTCGCGTCATGTCCCCGATCTCATCCGGACTCAACTCCTTCTGGTACATCAAAACTCATAAACTCATAATATAACCGCCATCGAAACCTTGTTGCATGGATCTCTACGGTTCGAGAACACGTAGACATGACCGAGACATTCTCCGTCAATAACCAATAGCGGGACCTCGATGCCCATATTGGTTCCTTACATATTCTACTTAAGATCTTTATCGGTCGACCGCATAACAACATACGTTGTTCCCTTTGTCATCGGTATGTTACTTGCCCGAGATTCGATCGCCGGTATCCAATACCTAGTTCAATCTCAAGCATCGCAAGTCTCTTTACTCGTCCGTAATACATCATCTCACAACTAACTCATTAGTTGCAATGCTTGCAAGGCTTAAGTGATGTGCATTACCGAGAGGCCCCAGAGATACCTCTCCACATTCGAGTGACAAATCCTAATCTCAAATACGCCAACTCAACAAGTACCTTTGGAGACACCAGTAGAGCACCTTTATAATCACCCATTATGCCAGACGCTTTGGTAGCACACAAAGTGTTCCTCCGTAAACGGAGTTGCATAATCTCATAGTCATAGGAACATGTATAAGTCATGAAGAAAGCAATAGCAACATACTAAACGATCGTGGTGCTAAGCTAACGGAATGGGTCATGTCAATCAGATCATTCAACTAATGATGTGATCCCGTTAATCAAATAACAACTCTTTGTCCATGGTTAGGAAACATAACCATCTTTGATTAACAAGCTAGTCAAGTAGAGGCATACTAGTGACACTGCTTGTCTATATATTCACACATGTATTATGTTTCCGTTAATACAATTCTAGCATGAATAATAAACATTTATCATGATATAAGGAAATAAATAATAACTTTATTATTGCCTCTAGGGCATATTTCCTTCAGCCTCCCACTTGCACTAGAGTCAATAATCTAGATCACATCACCATGTGATTAACATCATATAGTTCACATCATCATGTGATTAACACTCATAGTTCACATCGCCATGTGACCAACACCCAAAGGGTTTACTAGATTCAGAATCTAGTTCACATCGCTATGTGATTAACACCCAAAGAGTACTAAGGTGTGATCATGTTTTGCTTGTGAGAGAATCTTAGTCAACGGGTCTTTCACATTCAGATCCGTTATGTATTTTGCAATTTTCTATGTCTACAATGCTCGCATGGAGCTACTCTAGCTAATTGCTCCCACTTTCAATATGTATCTAGATCGAGACTTAGAGTCATCCAGATCGGTGTCAAAACTTGCATCGACGTAACCCTTTACGTACTAACCTTTTGTCACTTCCATAATCGAGAAACATATCCTTATTCCACTAAGGATAATTTTGACCATTGTCCAGGATCTACCTCTAGATCACTATTGTACCCTTGCCAAACTCAAAGTAGGTATACAATAGATCTGGGTACACAAAGATGGCATACTTTATAGAACCTATGGCCAAGGCATAGGAATGACTTTCATTCTTCTTTCTATCTTCCCGCCGTGGTCGGGTTTTGAGTCTTACTCAATTTCACACCTTGTAACACAGCAAGAACTCTTTCTTTGATCGCTCCATTTTGAACTACTTCAAAATCTTGTCAAGGTATGTACTCATTGAAAAAACTTATCAAGCCGCCTTGATCTATCTCTATAGATCTTGATGCTCAATATGTAAGCAGCTTCACCGAGGTCTTTCTTTGAAAAACTCCTTTCAAACACTCCTTTATGCTTTGCGTAATAATTCTACATTATTTCCGATCTACAATATGTCATTCACATATACTTATCGTAAATGTCAGAGTGCTCCCACTCACTTTCTAGTAAATACAGTGCTTCACCGCAAGTCCAGATAAACTATATGCTTTGATCAACTTATCAAAGCGTATATTCCAACTCCGAGATGCTTGCACCAAATCCATAGGATCGCAGCACATTTTGTTAGCACCTTTAGGATTGAAAAAACTCTTGGTTGCATCACATACAACTCTTCTTTAATAACTCCATTAAGGAATGCAGTTTTGTTTATCCATTTGCCGATTTCATAAAATGCGGCAATTGCTAACATGATTCGATGCACTTTAAGCATCGACACGAGTGAGAAAATCTCATTGTATTCAACATCTTGAACTTTGTCAAAACCTTTTTCGACAAGTCTAGCTTTGTAGATAGTAACACTACTATCAGCGTCTGCCTTCCTCTTGAAGATCCATTTATTTTCTATGGCTTGCCGATCATCGGGCAACTCCACCAAAGTCCACACTTTGTTCTCATACATGGATCTCATCTCGATTTCATGGCCTCAAGCCATTTCATGAATCTGGCTCATCATCGCTTCCTCATAGTTCAGAGGTTCATCATGGTCTAGTTACATGACCTCCGTAACAGGATTACTGCATCACTGTGCGGATCTCACTGGTTTACCTACTTAGGTTCGTAGTAACTTGATCCAAGTTACATGATCATCATCATTAGCTTCTCACTAATTGTGTAGTAGTCACAAGAACAGATTTCTGTGATGAACTACTTTCCAATAAGGGAGAAGGTACAATTACCTCATCAAGTTCTACTTTCCTCCCACTCACTTCTTTCGAGAGAAACTCCTTCTCTAGAAAGGATCCATTTATTAGCAACGAATGTTTTGCCTTCGGATCTGTGATAGAAGGTGTACCCAACAATTTCCTTTGGGTATTCTATGAAGACGCACTTCTCCGATTTGGGTTTGAGCTTATCAGATGAAACTTTTTCACATAAGCATCGAAGCCCCAAACTTTAAGAAACGACAACTTTGGTTTCTTGCTAAACCACAGCTCATATAGTGTCGCCTCAACGGATTTAGATGGTGCCCTATTTAACGTGAATGCAGCTGTTCTAATGCATGATCCCAAAATGATATTGGTAAATCGGTAAGAAACATCATAGATTGTACTATATCCAATAAAGTACGTTATGACGCTCGACACACCATTATGATGTGGTGTTCCGTGGCATGAATTTGTGAAACTATTCCACATTGTTTTAATTGAAGACCAAACTCAGAACTCAAATATTTGTCTCCGCGATCAGATCATAGAAACCTTATTTTCTTGTCACGATGATTTTCCACTTCACTCAAATTCTTTGAACCTTTCAACTATTTCGACTTATGTTTCATCAAGTAGATATACCCATATCTCGCTCAAATCATCTGTGAAGGTCGAAAATAACGATACCATTGCCATGAGCCTTAACACTCATTGGATCGCATACATCGGTATGTATTATTTCCAATAAGTCAGCTTGTTTCGCTCCATTGTTCCGAGAACGGAGTCTTAGTCATCTTGCCCATGAGGCATGGTTCGCAAGCATCAAGTGATTCATAATCAAGTGATTCCAAAATCCCATCTTTATGGAGTTTCTTCATGCGCTTTACACCAATATGACTCTAAACGGCAAGTACAAATAAGTTGCACTATCATTATTAACTTTGCATCTTTTGGTTTCAATATTATGAATATGTATCACTACGATCGAGATCCAATGAACCATTTTCATTGGGTGTGTAACCATATAAGGTTTTATTCATGTAAATGTAACAACAATTATTCTCTTACTTAAATGAATAACCGTATTGCAATAAACATGATCAAATCATATTCATGCTCAACGCAAACACCAAATAACATTTATTTAGGTTCAACACTAATCCCGAAAGTATAGGGAGGTGCGATGATGATCATATCAATCTTGAAACTACTTTCAACACACATCGCTACTTCCCTTAACTAGTTTCTGCTTATTCTGCAACTCCTGCTTCGAAGTTACTACCTTAGCAACCCAACCAGTACCAAATACCGAGGGGTTGCTATAAACACTAGTAAAGTACACATCAATAACATGTATATCAAATATACCTTGTTCACTTTGCCATCCTTCTTATCCGCCAAATACTTGGGGTAGTTCGCTCAAAGAACCATTCCCTTTGTAGAAGCACTTAGTCTCGTGCTTAGGTCCAGATTTGGGCTTCTTCACTTGAGCAAAGAACTTGCTTGCCGCTCTTCTTGAAGTTCCTTTCATCCCTTCGCCTTTTCTTGAAACTAGTGGTCTTGTTAACCATCAACACTTGATGTTCTTTCTGATTTCTACCTTCATCGATTTCATCATCATGAAAACTCGAATCATTTTCATCATCCCTTGCATACTATAGTTCATCACGAAGTTCTACTAACTTGGTGATGGTGACTAGAGAATTCGTCAATCACTATCTTATCCGAAGATTAACTCCCACTTGATTCAAGCGATTGTAGTACCTGCATAATCTGAGCACATGCTCACTAGTTGAGCGATTCTCCTCCATCTTTTAGCTATAGAACTTGTTGGAGACTTCATATCTCTCAACTCGGTATTTGCTTGAAATATTAACTTCAACTCCCGAACATCTCATATGGTCCATGATGTTCAAAACATCTTTGAAGTCCCGATTCTAAGCCATAAAGCATGGTGCACAAAACTATCAAGTAGTCATCATATTGAGCTAGCCAAACGCTCATAACGCCATCAGATCCGCCCTCGCAATAGGTCTGTCACCTAGCGTGCATTAAGGACATAATTCTTCAGCCAAGAATGAGGATAAACCTCATCACGGATCCAATCCGCATCATTGCTACTAACATTTTTCAACACAATTTTCTAGGAACATATCAAAATAAACATATGAAAGCAACAACGCGAGCTATTGATCTACAACATAATTTGCAAAATACTACCAGACTAAGTTCATGATAAATTTAAGTTCAATTAATCATATTACTTAAGAACTCCCACTTAGATGAGACATCTCTAGTCATCTAAGTGATCACGTGATCCAAATCAACTAAACCATAACCGATCATCACGTGAGATGGAGTAGTTTTCAATGGTGAACATCACTATGTTGATCATATCTACTATATGATTCACGCCGACCTTTCGGTCTCCGTGTTCGAGGCCATATCTCGCATATGCTAGGCTCACAAGTTTAACTCGAGTATTCCCGTGCAGTAAACCTGGCTTGCACCTGCCAGATGGACGAGAGCTTATCACACCCGATCATCACGCGGTGTCCGGGCACGATTTAACTTTGGCAACGGTGCATACTCGTGGAGAACACTTTTGATAATTCAGTGAGAGATCATCTTAAAATGCTACCGCCAATCAAAGCAAGAATAAGATGTATAATAGATAAACATCATATGCAATCAAAATATGTGATATGATATGGCCATGATCATCTTGTGCTTTTGATCTCCATCTCCAAAGCATCATCATGATCTTTATCATCACCGCACGACACCATGATCTTCATCATCTTGATCTATATCAATGTGTCATACATGGTTGTCTCACCAACTATTGCTTTACAACTATTGCTACCGCTTAGTGATAAAGTAAAGCAATTATTTGGCACTTGCATTTTATGCAACAAAGAGACAACCATATGGTTCTACGCCAATTGCCGATAACTTCAACAAAACATGATCATCTCATACAACAACTTATATCTTATCACGCCTTGACCATATCACATCACAACATGCCCCGCAAAACAAGTTAGACGCCCTCTACTTTGTTGTTGCAAGTTTTACGTGGCTGCTACGGGCTTAAGCAAGAACTAATCTCACCTACGATCAAAACCACAACGATAGTTTGTCAAAGGATGCTGCTTTTAACCTTCATAAGGACCGGCGAGCCACACTGGTTCAACTAAAGTTGAGAAACCGACACCGCGCCAGTCACCTGTAAAAAGCACGCGGTAAAACCAGTCTCGTAAGCGACGCCGTAATGTCGGTCCGGCCGCTTCATCCAACAATACCGCCAACCAAAGTATGACATGCTGGTAAGCAGATGACTTATATCGCCCACAACTCACTTGTGTTCTACTCGCATATAACATCAAACCATAAAAACCTAGGCTCGATGCCATCGCTGGGGAACGAGTAATTTCAAAAATTTCCCTACGCACACGCAAGATCATGGTGATGCATAGCAACGAGAGGGAGAGTGTTGTCTACGCACTCTGAGACCGTGAAGCGGAAGCTAGCACAACGTAGAGGAAGTAGTCGACGCTCTCCTCGACGATCCAACCGATCCAAGCACCGACATTCGGCACCTCCGAAGTTCTTGACACACGCTCAGCTCGATGACGCACCTCGAACTCCGATCCAGCCAAGCGTCGAGGGAGAGTTCCACAAGACGACGGGCAGGACGATCTTGATGTTCTATCGCGCAGGGCTTCGCCAAGCACCGCTACGATATGACCGAGGTGGAATATGGTGGAGGGGCACCCACACGGCTAAGGAACGATCACAAGATCAACTTGTGTGTCTATGGGGTGCCCCTACCTCAGAGATATAAAGGAGTGGAGGAGAGGAGGCCGCCCTCTCTATGGCGCGCCTAGGGGAGTCCTACTCCCACCGGAGTAGGATTCTCTCCTAGTCCAACTAGGACCCTTCCATGTAGTAGGAGTAGGAGAGAAGGAAAGGAGAGAGAAGGAAGGAAGGAGGGCGCGCCTCCCCTAGTCCAATTCGACTAGCTAAGGGGAGGGTGCGCCACCCTTTAGGCCCTCTCTCTTCTTTTCCCTGTATGGCCCAATGAGGCCCAATACGAATTCTGAATCTCCCAGATCGCAAAAAATAACCCAATCACTGAACCTTCCAACTCCGAATATAGTCGTCCAATATATCGATCTTTACGCCTCGACCATTTCGAGACTCTCGCCATGTCCCCGATCTCATCCGGGACTCAACTCCTTCGGTACATCAAAACTCATAAACTCATAATATAACCGCTATCGAAACCTTGTTAAGGATTCCTACGGTTCGAGAACATGTAGACATGACCGAGACACGCCTCGGTCAATAACCAATAGCGGACCTGGATGCCCATATTGGTTCTTTACATATTCTACGAAGATCTTTATCGGTCGCACCGCATAACAACATACGTTGTTCCTTTGTCATCGGTATGTTACTTGCCCGAGATTCATCGCCGGTATCCAATACCTAGTTCAATCTCGCACGCAAGTCTCTTTACTCGCTCCAATACATCATCTCACAACTAACTCATTAGTTGCAATGCTTGCAAGGCTTAAGTGATGTGCATTACCGAGAGGGCCAGAGATACCTCTCCACATTCGGAGGACAAACCTAATCTCAAATACGCCAACCCAACAAGTACCTTTGGAGACACCGTAGAGCACCTTTATAATCACCCAGCTATGTTGTGACGCTTGGTAGCACAAAAGTGTTCCTCCGTAAACGGAGTTGCATAATCTCATAGTCATAGGAACATGTATAAGTCATGAAGGAAGCAATAGCAACATACTAAACGATCGCGTGCTAAGCTAACGGAATGGGTCATGTCAATCAGATCATTCAACTAATGATGTGATCCCGTTAATCAAATAACAACTCTTGTTCATGGTTAGGAAACATAACCATCTTTGATTAACAAGCTAGTCAAGTAGAGGCATACTAGTGACACTGCTTTGTCTATATATTCACACATGTATTATGTTTCCGGTTAATACAATTCTAGCATGAATAATAAACATTTATCATGATATAAGGAAATAAATAATAACTTTATTATTGCCTCTAGGGCATATTTCCTTCACTCCCACTTGCACTAGAGTCAATAATCTAGATCACATCACCATGTGATTAACATCGATAGTTCACATCATCATGTGATTAATACCATAGTTCACATCGCCATGTGACCAACACTCAAAGGGTTTACTAGATTCAGAATCTAGTTCACATCGCTATGTGATTAACACCCAAAGAGTACTAAGGTGTGATCATGTTTTGCTTGAGAGATTCTTAGTCAACGGGTCTTTCACATTCAGATCCGCTATGTATTTTGCAATTTTTATGTCTCACAATGCTCGCACGAGCTACTCTAGCTAATTGCTCCTACTTTCAATATGTATCTAGATCGAGACTTAGAGTCATCCGCATCGTGTCAAAACTTGCATCGACGTAACCCTTTATGACTTAATCCTTTGTCACTTCCATAATCGAGAAACATATCCTTATTCCACTAAGGATAATTTTGACCCCTGTCCAAAGTTGATCTACTCCTAGATCACTATTTTACCCTTGCCAAACTCAAGCAGTGGTATACAATAGATCTGGTACACAGCATGGCATACTTTATAGAACCTATGGCCAAGGCATAGGGAATGACTTTCATTCTCTTTCTATCTTCCCGCCATGGTCGGGTTTTGAGTCTTACTCAATTTCACACCTTGTAACACGTGCAAGAACTCTTTTGACTGCTCCATTTTGAACTACTTCAAAATCTTGTCAAGGTATGAACTCATTGAAAAACTTATCAAGCGCCTTGAGCTATCTCTATAGATCTTAATGCTCAATATGTAAGCAGCTTCACCGAGGTCTTTCTTTGAAAAAACCTTTAAACACTCCTTTATGCTTTGCGTAATAATTCTACATTATTGCCGATCTACAATATGTCATTCACATATACTTATCGTAAATGTCAGTAGTGCTCCCACTCACTTTCTAGTAAATACAGCTTCACCGCAAGTCTCAGATAAACTATATGCTTTGATCAACTTATCAAAGTGTATATTCCAACTCCGAGATGCTTGCACCAATCCATAGATGCACATTTTGTTAGCACCTTTAGGATCGACAAAAACCTCTTTGCATGATCACATACAACTCTTCTTTAATAACTCCATTAAGGAATGGTTTGTATTATCCATTTGCCGATTTCATAAAATGCGGCAATTGCTAACATGATTCGATTGACTTTTTAAGCATCGATACGAAAGTGAGAAAATCTCATTGTATTCAACATCTTGAACTTTGTCAAAACCTTTTTCGATTAAGTCTAGCTTTGCGTAGTAATACTACTACTATCGTCTGCCTTCTCCTCTTGAAGATCCATTTATTTTCTATGGCTTGCCGATGATCGGGCAATCTCCACCAAAGTCCACACTTTGTTCTCATACATGGATCTCATCTCGATTTCATGGCCTCAAGCCATTTCGCTGAATCTGGGCTCATCATCGCTTCCTCATAGT
>JAHHZJ010004342.1:0-17302 GCA_021437245.1 Aegilops speltoides | reverse complement strand
TTACATTTTTCAAGATGCCACAAACCCTCCGACGGGTTCTTCGAGACGCTGACATCGATGAGTAGACTAAGGCCTGTGGTGATCCAGCAAGTGAAGGACCATGTAGTATAGCTAGGCTTACCCAAGCCTCTTTTATTTTACTAGTTGTCTGACGCACAAAACACTTCCGTTTGGCTTGTATGCTTGTATGACTTGTATGTGGGTCGTGGACCCGCATTTGTGTGTATGTTATGAATGGCCTTCGAGCCTTTAAATAAAGTACTTGTGTCGAGAGTCATGTTGTGATGCCTTGTTGTATTTGCACATATCGAGCATATTGTGTGTATGATTGAAATGCTTGGTATGGTGGGATCCGACTATCTAGTTGTTTATCTTTAGTAGCCTCTTACCGGAAATGTCTCCTAGTGTCTCCACCGAGCCTGGTAGCTTGCTACCGCCCGAACACTTAGGCTGGCCGGCATGTGTCCTTCTTCGCTCTCGTGGTCTGCCCTTCGGGAAATGTCACGATTGAGTACCGGAGTCCCGTTAGCCCGCCAGCCGGATCGAGTCCTAGCCCAAAGGCTACAGCCCGAACTTACTTGTATGACCGACACGCTCGATGTCGGGTCATGGATGCCGTCCTCGTAAGTCTGTGCCACTTTGGGTTTACGACTAGTCATGTCAGCCCGGCTTTATCATATGGATGCTAGCGACACTATCATATACGCAGCCAAAAGGCGCAAACGGTCCCGGCCAAGGTAAGGTGGCACCTGGGATACCGTATGGTGAGGCCGCAAAGTGATATGATGTGTTACAGTCTAGATCGATGTGACATTGAGTCGGGTCCCGACAGCTGCATCGAGCGGACTCCTCGAGGTTCTCCAAGCCAAACCGGTCGATGTTGAGTCTAGAAATGCTTTAGTTATATGTAGGGAATTGATTGTGGGATGGTACGTAAGGCTCTTTTTACTCCTTTATCTCATGATATTCGATCCGAGTCACCCATTCTTCCATCGGGGTTAAGGATTAGGATCTCTTCTCTATTAGGCTCACGTGTTACTAATCAAGAGTACCTTGTAGGTTTGATGGTTACAAGCCTGGTTAGTATTACTATCCTGTTATGTTACTAAATTGGACCCTAACCTTGATATGATATTGTTGAGTGGTTATGCACCTTGTGAAATGTCTCAAACCTTTTGAGAATTTACTTATGTTGTCCAAATTCGCCAAATTTCTAATGTCTTTGCATTGTGGTTGTGCCCGATGGCCACCGTGATCAAAATCAAGTGGTTCGTCTGACCGATGCATTGGGGTGACCGGTCATACATCCATGCTAGTTCGGGTTATGATCGGCGGATACCGCTGGTACCCTAATACACAGCTGAAGAGAAGAGATTTTAATCAAAGTCAAGATCTTTGCATCGTCCGGTGTTTCTTTATCCCGGTTCCACCGAGGCCCTTCACAGCTCCTATGGGCTTGGTGTTACCATTGATATGGCGGTGCAAGACGCTGATATTCTATGATGACCATTATACGAGCCAGATCGGGCTGCCGCAACACCGACTTCCCGATATGCCGAGTTCACTTCGGAGCGCTTTGGTTATCTTCGAGCCATCTATGCCGATTCCAACAGAGGACTCACTAACCCGCATTACCGCCGAGCTGCTCGAGGACAAGGACCGAGAGAGTCGGGCCTTGAGGATGGAGCCTTCAATGCCCGCGATCACCGGGCCACCTTGACTCGCTTTGCACCGGCTGCTCAAGCTGGTTACATGGATATGAGAGATTTGTATCCTCGTCAGGCTGCTCCGACATGATGGATCAGTGATGTGGGGGCATCACCCCACCTCGTGGTCCTCGCTGCCACCGCTCAGAGGTCCAAGACCTCACCCTGCCCTTATGGTCCACAGTTCTCAGACCGCCTGCCCTGCACGATCACGCTTGAACTCCTGTGTTACGGAGGAGACTTCTATGAGAACTACTACGGAGACGCCGAGTTAGTAGTAGTCCCACTAGTATTGTAATAGTTGTTTTCCACCGCCCCGGTGACTCGTGGAATATGACTTAGTGTGTACTAATCTCGAGGTGTAAAAAAATAATGTATAGGAGCTTGGTGCCTCCGATGAGATGTAATCTTCCTTTCACCGTGGTAGTACTTTGTTTGGTCTTGTACTAAACCTTGTATGGTGTGTATGACGATGGAATAAAGAAGTAGTTTCAGATTCACCATGTCATACGGATGATCATCTCGATTCCGAAGTTATCCATTACATTCTACACTTCTATGTCGGAATCTTGCCATCCCGGACTAAATCCTTGTCTTGTTTTTCCTAGGATGGTTAACACTGAACAACCCCGCCCGCCAGAGCAGCCAAGGCGTGGAGTTGGAGAAGCAAACCTGCCTCACCCTCCTTCTTCCGCGGGTTATGCTAGAGGCCGAGAGAAACAAACGGAGACCAACCGCTTGTCGGAGCGATCGTAATGTAACACAGCCCATCATCGAGAAACAACTTGGTGTCGCCTGACTTCATCAAGTTACACCCTCCTACCTTTCCACCACTCCGAACCTCTCGACGCTGATGATCGCTTCGCAAGATACTCACAAGCTGCTTCGCCTCGTAGCCGAGGCGGACAAGGTTACCTTTTGCTGCATATCATCTCAAGGTCCCGCAGTCTCCGTGGGAGAATTATATGGCTATGCGCCCATGGCATGTCACTACTTGGGCAGAATTCAGCGAGGCTTTCCGTGAACATCACATTCGAGGGTCTCATGGATCGTAAACGTGAGGAGTTCTCGAGCCACCCAAGGTCGCCTCTCCGTGGACGCCTATAGTAGAGAGTTCGCAATCTTGCACGCTATGCAATCAAGAGGTCTCCACCGACGCCAAGAAAGGCAAGGTTCCGCGGGACTTAGCCCTCAACTTCGCCGAGATCTCCGCTCGCATGAGTGCACTTTTCCGTAGCTTGTTAACAAAGCCATCGCCCTAAACCGGTGACGATTTCGAGGCAACACGCAAGCATGGTCGGATATGGGTTCCTCATCCGTGCCGGACCACACCGTGTGGGTGCCTAATACCCGCCACCCAGATTCACACCGAGGCTATCCTTCCAGCGCCCCGCTCCAAAAGATGCACCAGCTAAACCCTATGGGGGCCAACCAACAACGCCTTCACGCCAGCCAGCCCGCGGACGGCTTCAAGTGTGGGGAATCAGGCCTACACGCGATTGTCCTGCACAACCCCAACCAGCTCGCAAAGCGTCCGGGGCCAGGAAGGTGTTCTATGCTGCCGCCACCACCGACGGGCCATGTTAATTGTGTCTCACCGAGGAGGCCCAAGAGGATCCCAACGCCGCGTTTCGGCACGCTTGTTAATTGCCACCCGCATCCGCTCTTCTTGATATCGAGCATCTCATTCATTCATATCCAAAACTATGCTCGCTTGCATAACACCGCATTCAAGGACATGCCTTCCACCATGGAAATTTCTACCGGGTTCTAGATGGCAAACCTCTAGAGTAAGCCATGGAAATGAAATTCAGGTCGAAGACTTGTTTTCCTTGCATCGCTATAGCTCTTAAATCTTCGGATATAAATATCATCTTGGTATGGACGGATGCAGCCCATCATGCCAAGATTGATTGTTTTCTAGGACTGTCAACTTACGCACCCTCGAAAGATAGTCAATGTCTTGACCCAATATCCAAGCGCCAATTATATTCTCTCAATGCCACCATTGCCGCATCAAGACGTTCCGTAGTCCGTGACTTTCCGGATGTCTTTCCAGAAGAATTGCTGTGTGTCCCACCCGACGAGATGTTGAATTCGTGATAGACCTCATTCCAGAACTGCCCCAATTTCTAGAAGACCCTATAAGATGGCACCCCTAGAACTAGCCAACTTAAGAAACAAATCGATGAGGCCTTGCAAAAGGGTTTCATCCGCCCTAGTTCATCTCCTTGGCTTGCCTCTTCTCTCGCCAAGAAGAAGGATGGTACGGATCGGATGGTTGTAGATTATCGACGCCAACTTGGTCACAATTAAGAACAAGTATCCGCCCTCAGATCAACGATCCGTATGATCAGCTCGCAGGATCCTCGCCTTTCTAAGATGGATTTGAGGTTAGGCTACCATCAAATCAAAATCCGAAACGGGGACATTCCTAAAACGGCCTTTGTTACTCGTTATGGCCAATACGAGTACACCGTCATGTCCTTCGGCTTAACCAACGCCCCAGCCACTTTCTCCCGGTTAATGAACTCAATCTTCATGGAATATTTGGATAAATTCGTCGTGGTTTACCTCGATGACATACTCATCTATTCCAAGAACGAGGAAGAACATGCCAACATCTAAGGCTAGTGTTGATGAAACTTCGAGAGCATCGCCTTTATGCCAAGTTTTCTAAATGCGAATTTTGGCTGCCGTAGTGACCTATCTAGGACATGTAATTTCGGTAAAGGTATTGCTAAACCCCGAGCGAAGTTCAAGCCGCCCCTAATTGACTCCACCGAATCGGTCAAGCAAGTTCGAGTTTCTTGGCTTAGCGAAGCTATTGCCGCTTCGCCGAGAACTTCTCCAAAGTTGCTAAACCTCTAACGAACTCCTCAAGAAAGATAAAAGTTCGAGTGGACTCCACAATGTGAGCACAGCTTCGTGAATTGAAAAGACGCTTAACTTCTGCTCCCTGCGGTACCACCAGATTTCTAAGGACTTTGTTATCTATTCGACGTCATGACAAGGACTAGGCTGTATTCTCATGCAAGATCGACACGTAATTGCTTATGGTTCACGGCAATTACACCCACATGAGGAAAACTACCCTACTATGATCTAGAGCTTGCAAATGTAGTCTATGCACTCAAAACCTGGCGACATTACCTTCTTGGTAATCGCTATAAATCTACACCGATCACCAAAGTCTGAAATATATATTCACCCAACCAGATTTGAATCTCGTGCAAAGACGTTGGGTTGAGTTGATCTCAGATTTCACTTAGGGATAACTTATACCCCGAAAAGCCAACGCCATGGCTGATGCGCTTAAGTCAGAATCTTATTGCAACAATCTAATGTTGCAACAAAGTCAACCACTTCTCCACGAGGAATTTCGAAGCTCAACCTTCACATTGTTCCTCGAGGGTTCCTTTCCACTTTGGTGGCGAAACCTACTCTTATGGATCAAGTCATCGCTGCCCAAAAACGTAGATAGAGGAATATCCCGGATTAAGGAGAACATTGCTAGCGGAGATGCTAAATGTTTTCTACAAATGATCATGGTGTGTATATTTTGAGAACCGCTAGTGGTTCCTAAAAATCAGCACATACGGCACTGATCCTTAAGGAGGCTCATGAATCTCCTCTCACCATTCATCCCGTAGCACTAAATGTATCAGACCACGCCAGAGGTTCCGTGGACTAGGATGAAGAGAGACATTGCTCAATTTGTTGCTAATCGCGACGCTCGTCGCGGTAAAAGCAGAGCATCAACGGCCTGCCGCACCCTTCAACCCTTAGCTATTCCTCGAATGGAAATGGGATAAAATCAGTATGGATTTCATCACTTGTTTTCCCAGACCAAGAGGGGAATAATGCTATCTTTGTCGTTATCGACCGCCTTTCCAAAGTGGCCCATTTTCACCTGTCGTGAGAGTATAACCGCTAGTCACTAGCGATTGTACATCTCCTAATAGTATCTCTTCATGGTGTTCCATTGAAATTAACTCGATCGAGGAAGTTCTTCACCTCTCGATTTTGGGAAAGTTTCCAAAACGCTATGGGAACCCATCTTTCCTTTAGCATCGCCACCCTCAATCAAGTGGTCAAGTAGAACGCCAACCAAATCCTAGAAGACATGCTTCGAGCTTCATATCTCATTCGAATGGATTGGGAGAAATGCCTTCCATTTGCCGAGTTTGCTTATAACAACAGCTATCAATCTAGCTTGGGCAAAGCACCTTTTGAGGTTCTCTATGGACGAAGGTGTCGAACACCTCTTAACTGGTCGTAAACCGGGAAAGACATTTTGGCCCGGATATGATCCAGAAGCGTAAGAGCAAGTTCGTGATCGCTCGTGAAAAGTTGAAAACAGCCCAATCTCGCCAAAAGAGTCAATATGACCGAAACATAAGGCTATGACTTACGAGGTTGACGAGAAGGCTTACCTTCGGTTACCCTCAAGGGAACCCATCGCTTCGTATCAAAGGCAAATTGGCCTCGCTACATTGGACCCTTTCGCATTCTTGCCAAACGAGGGAAGTTGCACCAATTGAACTACTCCGATCTCTCCAAAGTCCACGACGCCTTCCACGCTTCTCAACTCAGCGCGCTTCTGATCCTATCCGTGGAGGACCAGAAACGCTTGATCTTCAAGATAATCTCACTGATCGAGAATATCCCGCTCAGATTTCGATCAGCCGAGCGCACACCGACGGCATAATATCAAGTTTCAAGGTTCAATGGTCGCACCATTCGAGAAGGAAGCTACTTGGGAAAGGGAGGATCGCTTCGACTTGAGTACCCCGCCTCTTTCCGGAGGAACCTAAATCTCGGACGAGATTCTTTTGAGTGGGGGTGAGTTGTCACACCCTAGCTAGTTCTTGCATTAGAGTGTTGCATCATGTCTATTTTTTCAATGTAAACCTGAAATGGGATTGCTGTAACACCCATTCTCCAAACAACTAGGGTTTACTAAAATATTTTCGATGAACCTGAATGCCTTCTAAAATGTCCATCATTTTGTCTTGGTCCGTAAGCTTTGCCAAAAGTGATGCACAATTTCCTAGGTCATCCTGTGGTCTTTGAATTAAATCATAGCTATTTGAATTTGGGCATTTAAAATTATAAAATATTTCAAATGTCCAAATATCTCCAAACTAAAATGTTTCATGTTGGAAATATTCCAACAATGGACCAGAGTAGTTTGGTGAATTTTAAAACCTTTTTGGTATTTTAAATAAATCAACAAAGTTGCAGGAAAATAGAAAAGAAAATGTAAGCGTAAAAGGACTTACTCGCGCCTGCCCACTGCCAGCCCACTGGCCGCCCAGCCAAGACAGCCATGAAGCTGCTTGTCGCCAGTAGGCAGGCGTGTGCTCGACGGCGAAGCACGCATGGGTGCCACGACCGCCGCTGCCCGCCGCTTCCTCGCTTTGCCACGCCGGGATCGCCTCGCCTTCTCCCCGCACTCCCAGACGCCTTGCTCTTCCACCGCCTCCTCCCTCACGCCATGGCCGACGCCACTGCGCCAGCACCGCATCGAGCAGGCTTCTCCCAACCCCACGCCGCCATCAGGTTCAGAGCTCCGCTGCCGCCGACTTTTCGAAGCTAGCCGAGCCTCGAAGCGCCAAGGCTCAAGCCGCCGACAAGCTCGCTCAAGCGCCACCGCGAGATCCTTCGCTGCCGCCGCTGCAGCTCGCCCCGACCACGCTGCTCGCACTGCTGCCGCCGTGAGCTTAGCTACCTCCCTCTCTCTTCGCCTCGCACACAGCGAAGCGACGAGGATCGCGACGACGCACCGCGCGACCTCGCCGCCGACGTTCCCGCCACACTCGCCTTCTCACCGGTCCAACGTGTCACCACATCGCCTGAGCAACCAAGCACTCCACGCACCCCACCGCACACCCCAAGACGAAGTTCGCCACCCAGCCCGGTGGCCGCCAAAGTCGCCGCGCCAACTCCGCCACCCCGAGCCCAACGGATTCGCCAGAGCTGCGCTCCTCGCTCCACTCCGTGGTCTCCGCGCCTGCTTGGTGGCCGGAATGCCAAAACCACTTTCGCCTGGCTGGTTCGGGCCGGCTAAACCGTGGGTTTGACCACGGGTGCCCAGTCGACTTCCGGTCTATGACATGTGGGCCCAGCCTCGCTAATTAACCTAGTTTAGTTTTAATTCAAATTCTAATTAAACTAACCCCATGACATGGGACCCACTCGTCAGCTTTGACCTGACCAGCCTGCTGACCCCGACGCATCATGACGCAAGGTCGACGTAGTATTTAAATTATCGGAATTATTTTTACACAGTGAAATTCCGTAAATTGTTTCAAACTTCAAAATTCATATAAAATCAACCATAGCTCCAAATGAGACAAATTATATATGAAAATGATCAGAAAATCCAATCTTTCCATCTGTACAGGTTTCATGCATGTTTACAGAAGCTAACCCACTGTTTATCACAGAACAAGCTTAAGCACTTTAAGTGATCATATATGAGTTTGAATTTTGAATATTTGGTTCAAATTGGTTCAAACCCATTTGGTCTTAGTTGCATTAGCCCAAAGCACTCATTTTGCCATGTCTCATTGCATGCATCATATTGTTGCATCTTGTTTGGTAATGCCTGTGTATCGGTGTTCTCCGCAGGTTCAGCCCCGAGGAGTACCGTGATAACCCCGACGAAGAACAATACCTGCAACCGAATTCGTCAGCAAGCAACCAACCATTTGATCATATCGATAAAATCCCATGTTCTTGCTCCTCGCTCTGCATCGCATTAAGACAACGCGATTCAAACTGCTGTGTGTGCGGTAGTTGAACCCATTTCTCCGCATGACTGTCATTGCCACAAGAATTAGATGAAACCCACTAGCATGTGTAGGAGTTGATTGAGCCATATGATGTGTTGTTCCTACCTTGCTATGCCTCGCTATGCTTAGAGTCGGTCGTCCGGTTCATCCGGGTGATGGCTAGAGTGAAATGATCGAGTCGGTATGAGAGTAAGGTGTTGAACACGATTTGGTAAAGGTATCGATGAGAGGCCATGTAGGAGTACATGGTGGGTTGTTTCATTGAGGCCGCCCTAGCAATCGAGATCTGTATGTGTGATTTAAGAAACAGCTACTACCATACATTGGGCCTCAAATATGACCCCGCCGACTTCTTATTCACGCTAGTCCTCCGTCCGGAGTTGCAAGTAGTTTCGTGTTTGTAGCCCATCGAGGCCGTGGGACAGCCGACCTAGGGGTGGGCTGTGATGCGGTAGGTACGGGTCGGGTGTACCGGATGCCCGCTTGGTATCCCGGGAACCTTGTTCACATCGCTTGGGGCTGTGAGCGAGACTTCGCCGAACTCCTCATAGATGGAACCCAAATAGGCGATAAACCCGACTAGAGACTTGAGTGTCTAGGTAGGTCGTGGTCTACACCCACGCCGGCTTTCGCTGAAGTCCGCCGAGCACATGACGGTGAAGACGCTAAGTGGTGGAAACATGTATGAAGAAGTACACCCGCAGGTTAACATCATCTATTCGAATAGCTTCATGTAAAGGACTACTTGGTTGCCTATACAGCTCATAGACAAGTAAATGGATACTACTAAAAGCCTCAAGATAAGCGTGAGTGCCGAGGATGGCTTCTCCGTAGGAAGACGGGTTGGATCCTCGTGGTGTATTGAAATGATGAGTAGTGGACTCGAAAAGCAAAACTATTTCAAGTTGGTGTCTCGAGGATAGCTTAGCCATGAGTCAAAGTCGGCTTGTGCAATAACCCCACCAACCCTTCTTGATAATATGCATGTATGTAGGGTCGATGTAAGTCTTGCTGAGTACCTTTGTACTCATGTTGCTTTAATTTACATTTTTCAAGATGCCACAAACCCTCCGACGGGTTCTTCGAGACGCTGACATCGATGAGTAGACTAAGGCCTGTGGTGATCCCGAGCAAGTGAAGGACCATGTAGTATAGCTAGGCTTACCCAAGCCTCTTTTATTTTACTAGTTGTCGTACTCGACAAAACACTTCCATTGTTGGCTTGTATGCTTGTATGACTTGTATGTGGGTCGTGACCCGATTTGTGTGTATGTATGAATGGCTTCTCGAGCCTTTAAATAAAGTACTTGTGTCGAGAGTCATGTTGTGATGCCTTGTTGTATTTGCACATATCGAGCATATTGTGTGTATGATTGAAATGCTTGGTATGTGTGGGATCCGACTATCTAGTTGTTTATCTTTAGTAGCCTCTTACGGAAATGTCTCCTAGTGTCTCCACCGAGCCATGGTAGCTTGCTACTCGCTCCGAACACTTAGGCTGGCCGGCATGTGTCCTTCTTCGCTCGTTCCGTTCCTTCGGGAAATGTCACGCATTGAGTACCGGAGTCCTCGTTAGCCCGCCATGCCGGCTTATCGAGTCCTCGCTAGCCCTGCTACAGCCCGACCTTACTTGTCGATGACCGACACGCTCGATGTCGGGTCATGGATGCCTGTCCTCGTAAGTCTGTGCCACTTTGGGTTTACGACTAGTCATGTCAGCCCGGCCCTTATCATATGGATGCTAGCGACACTATCATATACGTGCCAAAAGGCTAAACGGTCCCGGCCAAGGTAAGGTGGCACCTGTTGGGATACCGTCGTGAGGCCGCAAAGTGATATGATGTGTTACGTGCTAGATCGATGTGACATTGAGTCGGGTCCCGACAAATGAGGGCCCCGCTCGCGGCAAGCTACTCAAGATGGTTGGCAACTTGCGCCCCGGCAGGCTCGCTTGCCTCGGCTTCGGCCTCCTCGCCAGACCTACCCGCCAAGGTCCCTGTCGGCAAGGCTTGCCGCCTCGCCGCTCGCCTCCTCCAACGTGAAGCCAAACTCACCCGCTGCGTGCCGCCGCTCTTGCCCTGTGGCGATGTACCGCATCTCGCGCTTGGTGGTGTGGTGAGGAGCCTCCTTGCCGGCACGGACTGCAACCTCCACCAAGCTGTCGAAGAATTGCCGCATCACGCCGTCGGGCGGCTCCTTCCAAGTTGGGATAATCCCATGCGAGTCGCGACCGCATCATTGCACGGATGCGATCAAGCCGGGAGTTGTCAGACATGGGATGACGCCTTGCGAAGCCTGAACCACTCCGGATGGTTGGCGCGTGCTTGAATAGCTCCTTGAGCATCCCGCCAAGCCCGTAACTGCGGAAGTTGAAGTTGAGGCCTGGTCGCAGCCTTCATGATATCCGCTGGCCGCCAAACAGCCGGCAGGCCTCCTCCTCTCCTACAGAGGGCGATGTAACAGCGATGGAAATCCGCCCGACGGCTCCCCTATGTGAGCCCGCAAGCCTCGAGCCGCAGGATTCGGGTGGTGGCGATCTAGCTTGGCATCGTCTGCGCATGTAGGCCCCAGCTAGCAAGACTACCCGGTCTGGCGCAGTTGGTGAATGGCTGCGGATTACGCCAATAATCCAACACCACTCCGCCTCCACTCGCCCCATTTGCGCGGAGCTCCCTCCAGATACACCTCCTTCATGCCGACTCGGAGATCCCGGCGATCCCGCCAGCTAAGGGCCTCCTTCTCGCTCGGGGATGAAATAGTGGCGAAAAGAGCAACATTTGGGTGGATACCAACGAAGTTCTCGCAGAATGTGCGAAACCGCCATTGTGAGAACAGCGTTGGGAGGAAGTCAAGGAGATGAAACCCGAGGGTATTCATGATATCACGAAGAAATCAGAAAAGGTGGGCAGAGCCCGCAGAGAAGAACAGAGGAAAGAAGTAGTACCCTTTTGGGCACCGCCAAGTAGAAGCCTCGGCGAGAGAACCGGCGGATGCGGATGCGCCTGCCTCGCCGACCTAAGAGGTAGAACCTCCCGTAGCGCCTTGGGTGAGCCTGGGAAGCGCTGCCCTGCGAGCGCTCAAACCGCAATGCCTCGCTGACTTCGTGTTTTGCCGGTCTTCGAGCCATGGCGGAGGCGGCGGGGAGCGGAAGCTGAGCGACGGCGGCGACGGGCGGTGGAGCGCTGCTCTCTTTTGGCTTGGGAAGTGGAGGGGAGCGGCGGAGCTTTCTCAGGAAGAAACCGCAAGTGGCGAAGGTGGGGGAACAGCCCTGCTTTCTCCGCTTATAAAGGGAGAGGCGAACGCTACGCCTTTCTTGATTTAAGAATTGCTCACGATCTTCCCACGACGCCCGCTTGACGCGGCTGCTACGGGAGGGCGCAGTGGATACGGAGTTAGATTTGGTATGGACCCAGGCCGCTGCCTGCGTTTGTTTTTTGGGCTCGCCCAACAGCTGGCACTGTATGGCCCAGCCCGGGGCTCTGCCGGTGTACTAAAGTAGGGGTACCTTAGTATCCCGAACTTGTGCACGGGCAATCAGAGGCCCCGCTGCAAGGCTTGTCAAGGCCCGCCAAGAGCCTTCGCTATTCCTATTACTGCCATTCAAGAACAAAGTGTTTAACGAAGACAAGGCCCGACAAGAGGAGCTTGCTAAGGACAAGACCCGCAAGAGGAGCTTGCCGGAAGGCCAACCAAGGCATTTCAAGAGACATGCCACGACGCTACGGCCCCGGCAAGACCCGGCGAAAGCTTTGGGTGCGACAAGACAACGAATCAGGGGCTTGCCGCAGCTACCACCACTACCACGCCCAAATAAGATTCGATGGCTAGCAGGCAGCCAAGCGGTGCAGGTGGCAAGTGGAGATGAAAGTAGGCCATCGTGGCGACTGGCGCCTAACGGTCGCTTTTGCAACTGTTTACGACCGGACGGGCATTAAATGCCCTTGTCCCCGCCGAGTTAGGTAGGGGCATTTAAGCGGTTGTACCAACCCTATTTTTACTTTTTTACCCCTCTCAAGGCTACACGCCGAGACCCTTTAACCATAAAGGAGGCCCATGCACATGTAGAAGGGGTTCACCTATTCAAACTACAACACACCCACGCCTCGAGCAAGAAAAGAATAGAAACACAAAGCAGCAGAGGAGTTTTATCTCCTGAGAGCTCCGGTGGGTAAAATTTGCTTCGCCGACCGCTCTTCTTGCGCCTCCGCCCCTGGCCGGACCAAAAGGGCCCTGCCCCATAGGTGCTCGCTTTCACTTACATCTTTCCTGGGTGTACTAAAGTAGGGGTACCTTAGTATCCCGAACATGTGCACGGCAGCAGCGCCCGCAAGGCTTGCGGCCGCCCGCCAAGAGCCTTCGCTATTCCTATTACTGCCATTCAACAACAAAGTGTTTAACGAAGATAAGGCCCCGCAAGAGGAGCTTGCCGAATGATAAGACCCGGCAAGAGGAGCTTGCCGAAGGCCAACCAAGGCATTTCAAGAGACTTGCCGCGACGCTCCCACGCCCGCAAGACCCGCGAAAGTGACAAGTTGGGCCGACAAGACAACGACCGAAGAAGGCGCTTGGCAAAGCCACCACTCGCGCCACACTCCAGCCAAGATTCGACGATTCGACGACGTGCCGCAGGATCGCTCCGCGACGCAAGTAGTAGTGCAGCCAAGCGGTGCTAGGTGGCAAGTGGAGATGAAAGTAGGCCATCATGGCGATCGGTGGCGCCTTAACGGTCGCTTTGACCGTTGCACCGGACGGGCATTAAATGCCCTTGTCCCCGCCGCCGAGTTAGGTAGGGGGCATCTGATAGCGGTTGTACCAACCCCTATTTTTACTTTTTACCCTCTCTGCTCCACCTGTCGGTGACCCCTTTAACCTATAAAAGGAGGCCCATGCGCACGAGAAGGGTTTGACCATTCAAACTACAACACACCCACGCCTCGAGCAAGAACAGATAGAAACACAAAGCAGCAGAGGAGTTTTATCTTCCGAGAGCTCCGGGGGTAAACCTCGCATGCTTCGCCGATCTGCCTTTCGGCGCCTCCGCTCCCGCCGACCGAAAGGGCCCCGCCCATAGGTGCTCGTTCACACGACATCTTTGGCGCGCTTCACACTTGGTTACTTGTGCCAGTATCCGGAGGGCTGTCCAAAAGAAACCTTGCCGGAAGGCTTTGCCGCAAGTGTTTTGCGCCAAAGTGATGACCACATATGCCTCCATGTATCTCCGCCAACACCCTTCTTCCCGGGAATACACTTCAATTTCACTCTATTGAATCTTCTTCAGATAGTATGTCATCGCATAAACTGGTACATACTTGATTGTCGGGCTACTCTCTCCCTTCTTGCTCTTCGAAGTTCTCCGTTGAAGGAAATGGACGATCATCTGTGCTCATGCCGGAGCTTGTGGCTCAACGACAAGGACTAAAGGCGAATGCTGCCAAGGGAACATTCGCTTCATGGCAAGAATCGCGATTCAGCCAGAGCTTGATGTTCCCGCAAGATTGCCGAGCAAACTTGTCGGGAGCGCCTGCAACAACAAACAAACCATAGGGCTTGTCGGAGCAGACGCCCTCGCTTTTGTGTTGATTTTGGGACCTTCGACGGCGGCTTCGGGAGCTCCCGGAAAGTAGTCGCTAGTAACCAACTTCCTTTCTTGTTCTGTCCATTGATGGTGTCAATGGATGGTTGAGTTAACTTGAGCACAAAGATCCCGGTTCCCAGTAACTTGAGTGCGGCGATTTTGATAGACCATCCGCAATGTCATTTTGAGCTCCCGAACATGTTCCATTTGTAGCCGCCAAATGCTCTTCCAACTTCCTCACTTCATCAATGTAGGCTTCCATCAACGGACTCGATAATCTTTTGTTCACTTGGCGAATGTCGTGAGTCACCACCGATAATGAGCTTTTGATCCCAAGGTCCCTGATCTTGAGTCCGGCAAGCAAGCCTTCATACTGCAGATTGTTTGTTGCTTGCTCCTTGGGAAAGTGCATTTGATCACGGATTTGAGGTGTCTCCAAGGGTGTGACAAGTAACACACCGTGATCGGCACCTTTGCACAGAAGGCACCATCAAAGTACATGATCCATTCTTTGTTTGCTTCCTTGACGGGATCCTCGCCTCCGAGTTTCTTCATCGTGTTGGCGCCCACTCGCTATGAATTCTGCCAATGCTCGCTCGATAGTTGAAGTACTTTCAAACTTGAGGCCAAAGTCGACAGTTTCAAAGGCCCACTGACAATCCTACCTGCTTCGGATTCTGCAATATCCTTTTCAACGGAAAGCGAGTGACAACTGTGATCTTGTGTGCTTGAAAATAATGGCGAGCTTCCTCGAGGCCATGAGAAGGCCAGCAACTTCGCACACCGAGTACCTTGACCTAGCCTCGCAAGGGAACCGACAAAATAAACCGGCGCTGCACCATCTTCTTCGCTTTCTTCCCGTGGTTGCGCAGATCCATCCTTCTGACCAGAGCTTGACGAGAAGCCCCGCTTGTCGCTGGACTCCGCTGTCAGCGGGTTGCTGGCTCATCATCCGCCTCCTCTCCGCTACTAACGCAGCACTAACCACTTGATTGGTTGCCGCCAAATATAGCGCAACTTTCTTGTGGCTTAGGTGCGACAAGTATTGGAGTGGAGGATAGGTATCTCTTCAAGTCTCAGAGCGCAGCCTCCGCCTCGAGTCCATTTCATTGACCTTCCTTTTTCAAAATTTTGAAAATGGCAGGGGCGCCACCAGACTTAGAGATGAACCATCGAGAGCAAGAACGCAGCGCAAGCCTTCGACGCCCCGACGCTTTGGTGCTTCGATCCGCTCAATGGCCTTGATCTTGTCGATTGGCTTCGATCCTCTCGAGAATAAAGAACCCGAGAAGCTTGCCAAGGAACTCCAAACATGCACTTCGGGATTCAACTTGAGATTGATCTTGCGCAGATTTGCAAAAGTCTCATCTAAATCTTGGATCAAAGTTGCTTTGTCCTTGCTCTGACCACTATTCATCCATGTGCTTCTACATTTCTTTGCAACCGTGGCTCAAAAGCATGATACTACCTTGCAAATGTTGAACCAGCATTCTTTAGTCCAAAAGGCATTCGTACAAAGCAAGATGTGCCACATGGAGTAATGAATGCGGTCTTCTTCATCTCTTCCGCCATGAAGATCTGATGATATCCCGAGTATGCATCAAGAAATGAAAGCAAATCACATCCCGCCATGGAGTCGATAATCTGGTCAATGCGCGCAAGGAAATGGATCTTTGGGACAAGCTTTATTAACATCGTGAAGTCAATAAGCCTCCACTTCCGCTCCTTGGCGAGCATCACCGGATTGGCTAACCACGCGGATGGAGTACTTCTCGACAAGGCCCGCGCTTCCAACTTCTTGATCTCCTTGCAATGAAATCTTGACGCCCACGCTTGTTTCCGACTCGCTTGACGGCCGCGCGTGAGGGCGACGGAAGGTGGTGCTCAATTACTTTGGGAACACCGGGATGTCGATGGTTGCCATGCAAACACATCGACATTCGCCGCAGGAAAGCAAAGCGCCTTTCCTATTTATGGTCAAGCGTGGCAATCGATGGTGAAGGTACCACCAGCCGCCCTCCTTGGCGACACTTTCTTGGTCTCTGTGAAGCTGTCTTTGCCTTGTTGCACTTGCCGTGGAGCTCGAGGAAAGGCCCCGATGGTAGCATAGCACTGAGAGGTGCGCTTGCCGAGTGGGCATCGAGCTACTCTTGCCGGATTTGGTCTTCTTTCTTCCCGGAGCTTCAACGGCAAGTGGTTTATGCTCCGCGGCTCGCTTCCGGTAGATCTTGTTGGACAGATAAGTGCATCTTTCTTGTCGCTCGGGATGAAATGACACTTATCGGACCGGCATCTTGAGCATGTTAGGCGAGGAGAGGCTGCTATGAACTTGGCGCAGCTGACGGCCAAGTATCCCATTGTAGGCAATGGGAAATCAGCAACGCCAAATGTGACCTTCTGTCCCGAAGTTCAGCTCCCGCCAAATGTCACCGCAGGTGATCTTCCCTTCATCTTGCTCCTTCCTGGTTAATTCTTGAAAGGTACCGCTCTTCGAGTTCGCTATCGGATCCGAGCTTTGAGCACCGCTGAAGAGATCGATTCAAGCCGCCCCACCACAACAGCATCTTCGTGACCTTGAGGTTGCGGATTGTTGGCTAAACCAACATCGGCAAGCACCCGACCGCAGCTTGCGCGATCGGTGATCCTCAACGCCAAAGATGATGGGCATGCTGGACCACTTCAGGGGCTTGCGGACTCAATGGATGGATCTGCGCGCTCACTTCCCGCACCCAATCGCTTGAGCGGCGGTGAGGTGTCGAGAAGCACCGCCGCCAATGCACAAACCTCTGCAGCTTCTCGAACTCCCGCTCATCGGTCTCATCCTCATCCATCTCCTCATCTTCGCCTTCGCTTCATCCTCGCGCGCCGAGGCTCTGTCTCCTTGCCGCTGGTTTGCCTGGCGCCTCCCGGGGACGCTTGTCGATCCTCCTCCACCTTCTTGGCCTTCTCCTTGTCACGGTGCTCGATTCAGCTTTTCGCAGCTCACGAGCTGCTCAACCTTCTTGCAAGTCGAGGTCGGGCCCTTGGTGGGTGGATCTTGCAAGATCGCTTGCAAGAGCTGTCCCGCTTGTCGGTGGCCACCACACTCGCCAGAGTCACCAGCCTTTGGCCTTCGGCGCATCACCTCCATTACCGGACTGCTCGATAACCAGCACATCCTTAGCTTTCCTCTTTCATTATTCCGCCCGTTCTTTGCCGGGCGACATCTTCACCCCGATCCT
>JAHHZJ010004341.1:0-13283 GCA_021437245.1 Aegilops speltoides | reverse complement strand
GCGGTTTCCATCAACACTACGTTTTATTTGCCCGCTTCGGGACTATTACTCACGCTGGTCCGAGTGATTTACGATTAACTAACCCGGGTCCGCTACGGTGTCATCAACACTACGTTTGGCCGATTCGCCCGCTTTGGACTATTACTATTTTTGGGGTCCCGAGTGATTTTACGATTAACGAATCCCGGTGAGTTTATGTACCCCATCAACACTCACGTTTTGGTGATTCGCCCATTTCTTTGACTATTACTTTGGTTTTGGGGTCCCGAGGATTTAGATTAAGAATCCGGCCTTTCCGTTGGTCATCAACATCACTGGCCAAATTTCGCTTCCTGAACTATTACTCACTTTTGGTGTTCCGAATGATTTACATTAACAACCGAGGATGCGCAGTTTGGCATTAACACTCAAGTTTCCGATTCGCCCCTTCGACTATTAATCACCTTTGGGGTCCGGAGTGATTTCCATGATTAACAAACCCTTGTTTTAGGTTTGTCATCAACACTATCGCTTTCCGATTCCGCCCGCTCGTGGACTATTCCCAATTTTGGGTCCCGAGTGATTTACGATTAACAACCCGGGGCATTTACGGGTTTCGGCATCAACACCATTTTTGCGATTTTGGCCGTTTGGACTATTATCCTTGGGGTCCCGAGTGATTTTGATTAACAAACCCCGGCGCTAAGTCGGTCATCAACACCACGCTTTTGGCCGACCGTTTCGTGGACTATTACTCACTGTTTGGGGTCCTGAGTTATTTCCATGATTAACGAACCCCGGGTGGCACGTTTGGCCATCAACACTCACAATTTTCCGATTCTGCCCGCTTTGTGGACTATTACTCACGTTTGGTCCGAGTGATTTCCAATTAACAAACCGGGTCCGCTTTACGGTCGGCATCAACACTGTTTTGGCCGATTCGCCTGCCGGACTATTCACTATTTTGGGGTCCCGGAGTGATTTCATTAACTAATCCTGGTGAGTTTATGTCCATCAACACTACGGTTTTGATTCTCCCCATTTCTTGGACTATTACTTTAGTTTTGGGGTCCCGAGTGATTTCCATGATTAAGAATCCGCGCTTTTCCGCTGGTCATCAACATTCACGCTTTAATTCCCTGCTTCGTGAACTATTACTCACGCTTTTGGTGTTCCGGAATTTTTACATTCAACTCGAGGATGCATTTGTCGGTCATTAACACTCAGGGCCATTTGGCCTGTTTCGTGGACTATTACTCAGCTTTGGGGTCCGGAGGATTTATGATTAATGAACCCCGGGCGCTTTGTTTCGGCATCAACACTCCTTTTAAATTCGCCCGCTTCGGGACTATTAATCATCGCTTTGGGGTCCCGAGTGATTTTGAAACAAACCCCGGTTGTGTTTACGGTCACCATCAACACTCACGCTTTCCGATTCGCCCGCTTCGTGGACTATTCTCAAATTTTGGGTCCAGTGATTTACATTAACAACCCCTCGGCACGGTTTGGCCATCAACACTCACATTTTTGGCAGATTCTCGTAGTTTCGTGGACTATTACTCACTGCTTTGGGGTCCTGAGTTATTCCATGATTAACAAACCCGGTGCGCGACGGTCGGTCAACACTCACACTTGGCCGATTTCGCTTCGCTTTCTGTGGACTATTGCTTCATTGGGGTCCAAGAGTGATTTCTATGATTAACAAACCCCGGTTGTGTTTACGTGTTGGTCATCAACACTCACCGCTTTGGGGTCCCGTTTATTCTTGTAGTTGTTGAACCCTTGCGCGCTTTACGCGTTTGGCCATCAACACTCACGGTTTTGCTGATTCTCCCCGCTTCGGACTATTACTCATAGTTTTGGGGTCCCGCAGGATTTCCACCATTAATGAAACCCGGTGCGCGCTTTCTGTTCGCTATCAACACTCATAGTTTTGGCCGATTCTTTCTGCTTGCGGACTATTACTCACCGCTTTTGGGGTTCCGAATGATTTCCACGATTAACGAACCTGGGATGCGTTACGCTTCGGTCATTAACACTACAGCTGGCTAATTTTGACCCGCTTCGTGGACTATTACTCACTATTTTGGGGTCATTGAGTGATTTCCATGATTAACGTATCTCGGGTGCATTTACTCGCCGGTCATCAACACTCACAGCTTTTGGCCGATTCTGCCCTGCTTCGTGGACTATTACTCACTGCTTTGGGTTCCTAATGATTTCACGATTAACGTAACCCGGGATGCTGACGTTATTTGGCCATTAACACTCACAGCTTTGGCCAATTTGACCCGCTTTGTGGACAATTACTCACTGCTTTTGGGTCCTTGAGTGAATTCCATGATTAATGAACCGTAAAAGGTCACCTGTTGGTCATCAACACTACGGCTGGCCCATTCGCCCTGCTTTCGTGGACTATTGCTCATCGCTTTGGGGTCCCAGAGTGATTTCCATGATTAACAAACCCCGGTTGTGTTTACGCAGTCGGTCATCAACACTCATCGCTTTGGCCGATTCGCCCGCTTCGTGGACTATTCTCACAATTTTGGGTCCCGATTGATTTTACGATTAACGAACCCGGGTGCGCGACGTGTTCGGTCATCAACACTCTACAGTTTTGGCCGATTCGCCGAAGTTTCGTGGAATATTACTCACCGCTTCGGGTCCCGAGTTATTTCATGATTAACGAACTCGGGGTGCTTACGTGTCGTCATCAACACTCACAGCTTTTGGTCGATTCTCGCCCGCTTGTGGACTATTACTCACTGTTTGGGGTCCCGAGTGATTTCATGATTAACGAATCCTGTGAGTTTACGCGTACGCTTATCAACACTCACGGTTTTGCTGATTCTCCTCATTTTGGACTATTACTCATAGTTTTGGGGTCCCAGAGTGATTTCCACGACACGAACCCCGGCGCGTTGTTGGTCATCACTCACAGCTTCGCCAATTCGCCCTGCTTCGCGGAACTATTACCATCGCTTTGGTGTTCCGGAATGATTTCCACGATTAACTAACCGAGGATGCGCTACGGTCGGTCATTAACACTCATGTGTTTGGCCGATTTTGGCCTATTTCGTGGACTATTACTCACCTGCTTTGGGGTCCGGAGTGATTTCCATGATTAATGAACCCGTGCGCGCATTTGCCTGGGCATCAACACTCAGGCCGTTTTATTCCCGCCCGCTTCGGACTATTAATCATCGCTTTGGGGTCACAGAGTGATTTCCATTATTACAAACCTCAAAAGCGCGCACGTGTTAGTCATCAACACTCGCTTTGGCCGATTTCGCCTGCTTGCGGACTATTCTCACAATTTCGGTCCCGAGTGATTTCCACGATTAACTAACCCTGCGCGCGACGGTCGGTCATCAACACTCACAGTTTTGGCCGATTCTCGCCAGTTTCGTACTATTACTCACTGTTTTGGGGTCCCGAGTTATTCCATGATTAACGAACCCTGGTGCGCTTACGTGTCGGCCATCAACACTCAGCTTTGGCCGATTTCGTTCGCTTTCGTGGACTATTTCTCATTGTTTGGGGAACCAGAGGATTTCTAATGATTAACAAACCCTGCGACTACAAGAAATATGTCAATCTCAGGACCACCATTGGTCACCGGGAAAGGTCATAGTTTTTCATTTCCGACTTTTGTGACCAAAATGTAAGGTCAAAACAGGGTCATTATTCAACTGAGATGACCTTTTTATTTTATTTCGCCGTCTTTTAACATTGTTTGGGCTTATTATATTTTGGAGATGGTCCCACTTGTCATCTTTCACACATTGGGCCCACTTGATAGAAAATTCAAAATTGCTTAGATTATTTTCATAAGTGAATCCCACAAGTTAGGCTTCCATTCCACACGCTTTCAAATCACGCATATAATCAATATTTCAAACAATAAGACAAATGTAGTTCATCAAATAAAACTAACTAAGTCTATTACAATCTGTATAGTTATTACACCTTTTATATGCCTACTATTACAATATTACAATATTAACAATATATTACAATCAAATAGAAGAGACGACTTTTGCCGAGTAGAGCTATATGGTTTCAACTTCATTTTGCACTGAACCTGAACACAAAGACAAACATCATTAGAGATTAGAGTGTACACATGCTAGGTCTAGCATTGGTTAAAAATAACTAATAATCACATAACTAATCTGAATGCAGCATATAAAAAGAACTAGTTCATTTCATCAAGATGAGATCTAACTGCTTGCCACCTGTAGATAACCTACTGTGGAGGCCTTGATATAAAATGGGGTAAATATATGTGTTCACAGGCTTGAATACATCGCCAGAACTGTAAGTACGTAACATGTAACATGGTGGCTACATAAATGAACGAGATGTGGCATGCTTAAAAGTCCGAGCCCATGCTATGCCTATATATAATCAGGTGCAGCTTAATATACGTGGCACATACGAAAGGAACAAGATAGCATGATGATATCCGATCGACTAGATTTGGGAGAAACCTGATCGAGCCAACACAAAAAGAAATAGAGCAAGATTTGAGCTGTACCTCAGCAAAGTGTTTTATGGTGGAACCGAAGGACTTGCCGGATTTAGTCAACACAAATTGTAAGTAAAGTGATCATCTGTTGTTACAATTTAAAAAAAAAGATGTGTGTTTTTAGATCGCACAAACAACAACAACAACAAATGTATGTATGTTTAGGTACACAAGCATGTAGAAGCATTAAAAGTTCAATCTGTTTGGTAGAAGGAAAACTAGAGTTGAACTACCCAGCCTCATACATACATACACAGAGCAAAATTTGATTACACAAACAGCATTCTTTAGCACCTAATTATCGGCAACAAATGATGGTTTCAGCCACATCCTAATAAACCTAATAAACAGGTTTAGGAAAACTAAAGTTCAATCGTAATGTGACAAGTATTGATAGCACGTCCCACAAGGACATCCGATGGTTTCAGCCACATCCTAATAAACCTGCAGCATTCTTTAGCACCTAATTGTCAGCAACAAATCAATGGCCGATGAGCACCACCACAACAAATCAACACTAACACTTCGCCAACCAAGGAATCAGCTCACACACGCAAGATGATGATTGCATATACAAATCATGTCATGTAAAAAAATCCAAGCAGAGCTCATCTTCTCTCTCTGCTTTGTAACTAACAACCTAAATAAAAATAAATAAAAACATGACTTGTTCATACAGCATCCTCTAAAATTTTTGGCACAAGTGCATCACATATTCATCAACTTAGCGTTAGGTAGTGAGCACAGAGGGGAGGGAGATTGAGGAGCTACCGCCGCGGTCGCATGGAAGCAGAGGAGCGCACCCTCTTCCCCTCAAGCAGACAGGCTGCCGGGTGCGCCTTACCCTCGAGCAGAGACCCCTTCCCGATGTCGCTATGCATGATCACTAGTCACCTCAAGACACAACAAGTTTCAGATGTTCGTATCAGATCAACATGTTGAGCAATTACGAAATCATGAGAAAGAAGTGGAGGGTGGATCACGATGGTCTCACTCTCATATCATTCCCCATCCAACCCCCGCACCAAGTACACATCCAAGCCAGCTCACGAATCCATGGGTGCTATTGCCTACTACCCAAGATTGTGCCCCGATGCCACAAAAACAACCCGACTTATAGGCATAGATAGAGAAGACCAAAAACAACACACTAATGCTACAAAGGTTTCGGGTATAATTTTAATATAGCCAGAACACTTAAAAGAAATAATATCTATAGATGATTCCATACAAAGTAGAATAGTTGTACTTGGCAATGCACACTAGCTAATGAATGTCCACAATTACAGAACAATACCATCGATCACTAGTCATGCATGAGCATAGCTTCTACGATGTGGACATGCTTTCACATCGAATCAGAAACATCAAAGGAGCAGAGCAGATCACGCTTGCATCTCGAATTAAACCGATCTAATGATCCAATAATAATGCACATCAAAGGAGCAGAGCATGATCATGCTAATAATGATATAACATGGGTTGTACCGCCAAGGAAAGAAACATAAAGAATCCTCAAAGAATCTCCCCCAATCACTTCTCAACTATGTTATCGTGACATTTGTTACTACCGCCATATTTGATGCAGCTTGACTAGTATAATCAATGCAAATACTTCTAATCCTACTAATCATAATATCACCAGTTAAATGAAATCAGTTATCCCAAAGCAATGAAGCTTAATGGCACCACACCCACAACCAATCCGCATCATACCGTAATTATGCATCTACCTCTAAACACGAAACTAGTTGGTATGCAAAGATAGGGAATTTGGACATGGTCAGATCCCAGACTAAACCCCCGCCGATCCTATCCTCGAAGGAGACAGCCATGATCCGCCCGGCTCGCAGATCTCGCCTCTGGGAATGCATTTCGAGGAGGGAGGAGGGTAGGGGTACCAGATGTCGACGAGGGTGTACGACGCTGCCTCGGGCTGATGAGCGCGGCTTGCCACTGTGGACTTGGGTTTTTCACCTTGGGCGCCACGGTCTGGGCGGTCCTTGGCCGCGCTTGCCCAGTCGGAGCCTCGCTTGAGGAGCGGAGCCCCAGGGACGCGGGTGTTGGCCAAGGCTTGGAGTTAGCTGGTCATGCACCGTGGCCTCGATCGCTGGGTGGCGCCTCATGAGCGCTTGTCGAGGCCCCAAGATGTCAGTTACTCAGATAGGCGCAAGTCATGACTGGGGCCACGGGCGGGGGTTTGGCTTGCCTGGCTGGCGAGGTCACTCTCGCCACTGTATGAGGGGTCAAGGGCGGAGGAGGAGGAGGCGAGCGCCCCATGGATTTAGGAGGAGCCTCACGAAGGCGACGCCGCCCATTGCCATGGCTGGGTGGGCGGGCTCGGCACGGGAGCATGCAAGGGAGAGGCGGAGGAGGAGAGCGCGGCGAGGACCGGATCTGAATCGGGGAGAGGGAGAGGGACGGAGGAGGAGTTAGGGTTTGGGCTATGGTGGGTGGTGGATGGATGATGGATGATGTGTGCCATGTCATCAATCCATGGCACAATCATCTACCAATGAAAATTAAATTTATGTATATGTGTTTTTTTCTTTTATTTCTTTTTTTTCTTTTCGCTTATGTGAAGAACCTATCAAATATTAGTTACAAAATTGGACTCACAACAATTTTCAAAAATATTTGACTGCATTATGTACAAATCGACCAAAGGTTCCTCTTAAAGTTTTTCGTCCACCTTCTGTCCATTTTCCGAGTGCCCAAAATAAGTTTTTGTGAAGAACCTATCAAATATTTTTGTAAAATTTTACCAAATCATTTTTCTAAAATACTAGGCCATATTTAATGCACGATTGACCAAATGGTTAGGTGTTAAAGTTTTGATCCACCTTTTAGAAAAGACAAATTTCCACTGCTTCAATCGGAAGTGGGGCAAATTTGAACTGTGGCTGCCTCATAGTTTGCTATTTATTTTTCCAAAATTTATTTCTAGGTACAAAAGTAACTACTTAATCGAGAAACATTAAAAGTTTTCCAAGATTCAAGCACTAGCTAGAGCGGTCATTCCCGCCGCTTTGACCGTGATTTTGAACGGGTATAAAAATTCAAACAAAATCAAAAATTGGGAAACCTTCGATTGTGTCATCATATGTACAAGTTCCTAGGAAAATAACAAACTTGTAATATGGCAATTATTTTAAAAAGTGTTCTCGTAAACGAGCTATCATGTGTGGAGATCAATGGCTTTCAAGCCAAATGATCAATCTTATTGCCACATTCATGGCATAGTTTGTTCAAATGATCTCATATTGTGCACAAGGGTGCATATTGGAATGGCAAACAATGTTGCTCTAAGGAAGTTTTATTTTCATTGACGAAAAACCATTTTCCATTTTTCGAAAGTTCAAAGGAGGTTTTTTGTGAAGGAACTACCAAATAATTGTTGCAAAATTGACCAAATCATTTTATAAAATACTAGGCCATATTTAATGCACAATTGACAAAATGGTTGGGTGAAAAAGTTTTGATCCACCACTGATGAAAAGACAAATTATCGCCGATTCAAATTAAAACGGGTCAAATTTGAACTGTAGCTGCCTCATAGTTTGCTCTTTATTCTTTCCAAAAATCATTTCTAGGTACATAGGTATCTATTTAATCATAGAAACACCAAAAAATTCCAAGATCCAACCACTAGCTAGAACGGTCAAGCTCGCTGCTTTGACCGCATATTAAAACGGGCATAAAAAATTCAAAAAATCAAAAATTGGAAAACCTTCAGATGTCATTATATGTGACCAAGTTTCCAGGAAAATAATAAACTTGTAATACGGTAACTATTTTAAAAAGTGTTCTAAATGAGCTATCATGTGAAGATTCATGGCTTTCAAGCCAAATGATCAATCTTATGGCCACATTCATGGCATAGTTTGTTCAAATGATCTCATATGTGCACAAGGGTGCATATTGAATAAACAATGTTGCCTAAGGAAGTTTTCATTTCTGGACTAAAAAACCATTTTCCATTTTTCGAAAGTCCAAAGGAGGTTTTTTGTGAAGGAACTACCAAATAATTGTTGCAAAATTGACCAAATCATTTTTATAAAATACTAGGCCATATTTAATGCACAATTGACAAAATGGTCTGGTGAAAAAAATTGATCCACCTCTCGTGAAAAGACAAATTTCGCCATTCACTGGAAGGGTCAAATTTGAACCTAGCTGCCTCATAGTTTGCTATGTATTTTTTCCAAAATCATTTCTAGTTACAAGGACCTATTTAATCATAAATACATGGTTTGGTGTATGCATCGTCGAGGTTTGGGCGGTGGCCGAGGCCCCAACTCTAGAGCTGCCAGAACTGCATGCCCGGCCACAGTGGTCACTGCATGGACTGGTATGCCTATGTGTTCCAAGTGCCTAGGCATGTCTAGTGGGTTGCACCCCTGTGTTGGTGCTAGAATAAAATTACAACATAAGATTTCACGAGGAGACCAATCGATGCTCAAACATGAATTAGCAGCCAAGTGTTTGATTAGCGGTACGAAATGTACATGGCTAATGGGCGTATGCTTACTGAGGATAATCGCCATTAAGAAGACCGCTTACAAATTTTCAGCTCAAAGGAGGAGCCTAGGTACTTGCTTGCAAACCACCACACTGGACATAAATATTAATGTTGAAGCTCGCTCAAAATAATGAATGGATTGAGCTGGCATTTGGTGGAGGATGGTTATTTGGGCATAGGAAAGCACTCAGAAAATGGATACTATTTGGACATGCCAAAGTGGTACTTCCTTCACAAACTGTTACTTCGAATGAATAGAAAATGAATATTTTGAATTATTTTGAACTAGGCAAGGAAGGTTTTACATATTTGACGTAAGATATGACCCAAAGAATTTATGAGATTTTTTGGGAATTTTGGGAATGATAGAAATATAGGTTGCTTCACAACCTAGGGCAAAACCGCCACATGGACATGACACATAGGCAAACTCTGATGAGGGCGCCTAGTCATAGCAACCCACCACAATTTACAAAGCTATGACCATCTATATTGGTCGTTAACAACTAGAAATAAGGCAATGGACTAGCGCTGTTTGCTTTATGACCTTTCGTGTGAGGAAATTATTTACCTTCTGACCAAAATGGTCGCAATGGTTTAGGTTTGAGCCTCAATGCTTTTGACCAATTGGTCTGAAATGGTCATAAATTTATGACCAATTTTCGAGGGTCACGGATAAAAGGTCATAAGTCATATTATTTTGTAAAGGTTGGTTGTTTACGTGGTCATCAACCTCACCGCTTGGGGTCCCCGTTATTCTTTGTAGTTGTTGAACCCTTACAGCGCTTACGTTACGTCATCAACACTACGGTTTTGCTGATTCCGCTTCCTGGACTATTACTCATAGTTTTGGGGTCCCGCAGTGATTTCCATGATTAATGAAACTCGGTGCGCCGTGTTGTCATCAACACTCAAAGTTTTGGCCGATTCGCCTGCTTTGGACTATTACTCACTGCTTTGGTGTTCCGAATGATTTCATTAACGAACCGGGATGCTATTGTCGGTCATTAACACTCACAGCTTTTGCTAATTTTGACCCGCTTCGTGACTATTACTCACCGCTTTGGGGTCCTTGAGTGATTTCCATGATTAATGAACCTGGGTGTGTTTACCTGTCGTCATCAACACTCGGTTTTAATGATTCTGCCCTTTCCGGACTATTGCTCATCGCTTTGGGGTCCCGTGAGTGATTTATGATTAACAAACCCCGGTTGTGTTTACGGTTTGCCATCAACACTCATCGCTTTTGGCCGATTCGCCTGCTTGTGACTATTCTCACTGCTTCGGGTCCTGAGTTATTTCGATTAACAACCCCGTGCAAGCGACGCTCCTCGGCCATCAACACTCAGCTTTGGTCGATCTGCCCGCTTCGGACTATTACTCACCGCTTTGGGGTCCGGAGTGATTTCACGATTAACGAATCCTGGTGAGTTTACGCACGCTTATCACTCACGTTTTGGTTGATTCTGCCCCATTTCTTGACTATTACTCATAGTTTTGGGGTCCCGAGTGATTTCACATTAATGAACCCTCGGTGCGCTTTCGGGTCATCAACACTACGCTTCGCCAATTTCGCCTGCTTGCGGAACTATTACTTACTGCTTTGGTGTTCGAATGATTTATTAACTAACTCGAGGATGCGCCATTTGCCGGTCATTAACACTACAGGTTTGGCCGATTTTGGCCTATTTCGTGACTATTACTCACCGCTTTGGGGTCCCGGAGTGATTTATGATTAATGAACCTCGTGCGACGTGTCGGGTCATCAACACTCAGCTTTGGCCGATTCCGCCCGCTTCTGACTATTAATCATCGCTTTGGGGTCCCAGAGTGATTTTATTATTAACAAACCCTGCGCGCTACGCTTTTAGTCATCAACACTACGCTTTTGATTCGCCTGCTTCGTGGACTATTCTCACAATTTTCGGTCCCGGAGGACGTTAACTAACCCTGCGCGCTTTACGCTCGGTCATCAACACTGCAGTTTTGGCCGACTGCTGAAGTTTCGTGGACTATTACTCACTCGCTTCGGGTCCGGAGTTATTTCCGATTAACGAACCCCGGTGCGCGCCGTTGCTCATCAACACTACGCTTTTGATTCGCCCGCTTTGGACTATTACTCACCGCTTTGGGGTCCCGAGTGATTTACCATTAACGAATCCTGTGGTGAGTTTACGTGCTTATCAACACTCACGGTTTTGCTGATTCTGCCCCATTTCTGGACTATTACTCATAGTTTTGGTCCCGTGAGTGATTTCCACGATTAATGAACCCGGGTGTGTTTCGTGTTGGTCATCAACACTCACGCTTCCGCCAATTCGCCTGCTGTGAACTATTACTTCGCTTTGGTGTTCCTAATGATTTCCACGACACTAACCGAGGATGCGCTTTGTTCGGCCATTAACACTCACTGTGTTTGCCATTTGGCCTATTTCGGACTATTACTCACCGCTTTGGGGTCCCGGAGTGATTTCATGATTAATGAACCCTGCGCGCGATGCGGTCGGTCATCAACACTCATTTTAACATTCTCGCCCGCTTCGACTATTAATCATCGCTTTGGGGCACAGAGTGATTTATTAACAAACCCCGGGTGCGCTACGTTAGTCATCAACACTCACGCTTTACGATTCTCGCCCGCTTCGTGGACTATTCTCACAATTTTCGGTCCCGAGTGATTTACGATTAACTAACCCCGGTGCGCGACGGTCGGTCATCAACACTCACAGCTTTGGCCGATTTCGCGAAGTTTCGGTACTATTACTCACTGCTTTGGGGTCCTGAGTTATTCCATGATTAACGAACCGGTGCGCGTGTCGGCCATCAACACTCACGCTTTGGCCGATTCTGCCTGCTTCGTGGACTATTTCATTGTTTTGGGGAACCAGAGTGATTTATGATTAACAAACCCGGTTGTGTTTACGTGTTGGTCATCAACACTCACCGCTTTGGGGTCCCGGGTTATTCTGTAGTTGTTGAACCCAAGCGCTTTACGCGTTGGCCATCAACACTCACGGTTTTGCTGATTCCCGCTTCGGACTATTACTCATAGTTTTGGGGTCCCGCAGGATTTCCATGATTAATGAACCCGGTGCGCTTCGTTGCTCATCAACACTCAAAGTTTTGGCCGATTCTGCCTGCTTCGGACTATTACTCACTGTTTTGGTGTTCCGAATGATTTTACGATTAACGAACCCGGATGCACGTGTCGGCCATTAACACTCAGCTTTTGGCCAATTTTGACCCGCTTCGGACTATTACTCACCGCTTTGGGGTCCTTGAGTGATTTCCATGATTAATGAACCTCGGGGCTTAATTGCGGTCATCAACACTCACGCTTAAGATTCCGCCCGCTTGTGGACTATTGCTCATCGCTTTTGGGGTCCCGTGATTTTATGATTAACAAACCCCGGTTGTGTTTACGGTCGTCATCAACACTCATCGCTTTGGCCGATTTCGCCCGCTTGTGGACTATTCTCACGCTTGGGTCCCGGAGTTATTTCCATGATTAACAACCCCGGTGCGCGCTTCTTGGCCATCAACACTCACGCTTTTGGTCATTCGCCCGCTTCGGGACTATTACTCACCGCTTTGGGGTCCCTGAGTGATTTCACATTAACTAACCCGGGTGAGTTTACGCCGCTTATCAACACTCACGGTTTTGGTTGATTCTCGCCCATTTCTTGGACTATTACTCAAGTTTTGGGGTCCCGGAGGATTTTACCATTAATGAACCCCGCGCGCTTGTTGGTCATCAACACTACGCTCCGCCAATTCTCCCCTTCGTGAACTATTACTACGTTTGGTGTTCCGAATGATTTCCACGATTAACTAACTCGAGGATGCGCTATGTCGGTCATTAACACTCAGTTTCCGATTTTGGCCTATTTCGTGGACTATTACTCACCGTTTGGGGTCCCGGAGTGATTTATGATTAATGAACCCCGGCGCTTACGGTCGGCCATCAACACTCAAGCTTTGGCCGATTCGCCCTGATCCCGGACTATTAATCATCGCTTTGGGGTCCGAGTGATTTCATTATTAACAAACCCCGGTGCGCGCAGTTAGTCATCAACACCAGCTTTTGGCATTCGCCTGCTTTGCGGACTATTCTCACAATTTTCGGTCCCGGAGTGATTTACGATTAACTAACCCTGGCGCTTATTCGGCCATCAACACCGAGCTTTCCCATTCCGCGGTTTGTGGACTATTACTCACTGCTTTGGGGTCCCGGAGTTATTCCATGATTAA
>JAHHZJ010004338.1:0-21868 GCA_021437245.1 Aegilops speltoides | reverse complement strand
AACGAGAGACTTGGACTCTATCTTCTTTGACCCAAAAGTGACGTGAGAAGACTTTTAATAGCACCTAAACTTCTCCTTTTCCTTTATCTTCATATGTGGATCGAAAATGTCCCATACACCTGCAATTAGACAAAACGGAATATGTGAAGTATTTTGTTCCGATAACATAAATATATTATTGAATAGTTTGCACTAGAAATCACCGACAAATATGCATGTATGCAATATTTTTGGTCTTATCCAAGGTAGTCATGTCCTCATCATCCTCCCTTCTTAAAAACAAAGCCGCCCTCGGCTTGCTTAATCTGAAATGTGGCTAAAAAAAGAGACAAGGTGTACATGTTGTATATGTATACGCCATCCATTTTACTTCCCTTGATTTTTGCATATATGACACATGAATAGATGAGTAACTTGATAGTTATAAAATCTAAAGCCAACAAATTAGCACAAGAACTAGAAGGCATGAAAATATTGCAACCTTTGCACATATAAGGAAGCTCTTATTTATTTCAAAAGATTGACAATGTTCATCATTAAACCATCCCAACATTGGTGAATAAACCTTATTTGAATCAAATTTACATGCTACAACATGCTTAGATAAGCAAACATGCAATGAGTCATTCACACGTAATCATCACCAAGATTAGAGGTCATATCAAAATAATTAAACATTGATTCTTTTGCATCAACTTAATTCAATGGGTGCTCTCAAAATTGTTGGTATTTCAGTTGTTTGATCACATGGCAAAGTCAAATTATCAATATAATCCTCAAAATAGGTGGTGTGATTAGTGGGTAGCTTAACACATGATGTATTCAAGTTAACTAGGCATGCATCATTCTCATGTAAAAGTGGAAAATCGACTTTTGTCATTACCTCTTATAGTCAACGATGATGCGGCACTCCGATGGTGATGTGTCACATGGTGGAGATGATGTTCCTCCAACAATTATGTGGTTGTCATAGACCCTAGTAGTTGAATAAACATCCAGACGGAGTCCGTCCGCCCGCCACTTAAGATCCGGATCTTCATGTGGCAATGGATTTGGGGGTGCCCTGGCGTGGAGGTGCGAGCCAATGGCCCGGCACCGGATTTGCCCCCGGGCGCCCCAGGACTCAACCACATCTTCTTCTCTTGCATTGCTGCCCCCGAGCTGCCTTCCAGGTCATTGGCGGAATTGGGCCACACCAATTCCTCGACTTGTTTGATTTAACCCCTGCCCTTCGCTCGGCCAATTAGGTGGGCCAGGGTCCCGGCCTGACGCCGGGGACCGCTCAGAAAAACTTGTGATCCAGCCCCTCCATCGCTTCGACGCCTCTACAAATTCTTCCGTTTTTGCAGCTTTGGCGCTTAGCCTCAGATCGGACGCCATCTCCACCTTCATCGCCGACATCCGATCGATGGCTGTCCGCCTCCCCCCCGGGCCACCACCGAGCTCGATTAGCCCGAGGGTATGGGCGTTGTGTTTTTTCTTGTTTGGGCTTGGAGTTGCCTCAAAAGAACCTTGTACTTTGAGATTTGTCTTGTGTGTGTGTTTGGACCTATGGGATGTATGTTTTTGTTGCTTTATTTATAAAGGGGCAAAGCCTGTTTCGCATAAACATCTGATCAACATTGAATGTGCACCTGGGCTTGTTCTCCTTTGGGCAACACGTCGTTTATTTCCTCTCACTTTGCAAGCAAGACGAAACAAATGGTCCATAGGATAACACTCTTCATGAATTAGTATATCCTGAATATTATGGTTTAATCCTCCCAAAATCTATCCATAAAATCTTCTTCACTTTTTCTAAAATGAGTGCAACAAGGTAGTTTGTAAATCATCATAATATTTTGTTACGGTCACTACCTTGTTTTAAATGTTCCAGTTTTTTAATCATGCCACGAGTATAATAAACATCTTTAATCTATCTCCATGACATGTTTTAAATCATCCCAAGTATTAGGTACATAATCAGGTGTAACCGACAATATTCCCCACCAAACTAGAGCATAACCAAAGGAAAGAACCAACGCAACCGTAATTTTTACGCTCATCAAAATTATGGGAAGCAAATATATTATTTATGTCTAACTCCCATTCAATATATAAAGCAGGTCAAAACGCCCATTAAATGGTGGTATAGAAACATGAACCGGTCATGTGCATTTGGATGTTTGTGCACCTCTCGTGGGTTGTGGTATTTGCATAGGTGGTGGTGTCTCCGCGACGACAAAGCCCATGAATTGACTCGATCCTGCATGATTAGTAGAACAAGAAACAAAATTCAAAAATAATGTTCCTATAACTACTAGGATGTGGTGGTAAAATCATAGTAAAGCAAATATCAATGTTTAAAGTTCTTACCACGAAAGCGGTGATCGGCAACCAGCGTGTCAAGTAACTCCGAATATTGAGTAAAGCATTGGGGAGCGACGATACACGGGTAGAAATATGTGGGCTGGGTTTATATATGGTAGCAAAGATTAGCAATAATCAATTCAAAGATGCAATGTTGAATAAACGCCAATGATGTTCGGTGGCCTGGTCCCTAAAGGGGGCCCCTAAGACCGGGACCCTAGAAAGAAGGCGAGCCTAAAAAATTAATGAAGGTCAACCCGGCGTAACAACAACTCTCCCAATTTTTGAAAAGTTTACCAAGTAAATTCCTGAAAGAAGTATAATAAGTTTAATGAAAAAAAACCAATTCCCAGGATATAACAAAAATTTCTCCCAACTTTCCCTTGAAAAAAGTTTTGAAGCCATTTTGGATTAAATTTCCTTTGCAAAAATGCTCTCCAGCTTCAATTTTAAAAAAGAAAACGCTTTTAATGAAAATAACCAATAAAGGAAAAGATTCTAATCCAATTCGATAAGATTGATTCTAGATAGATCCGATTTTTTTTTTTTTTTCCTCACGCTTTTTTTTTTTCTTTTTCATCTTTTTTTTTTTCCTTTTTCTCTTTTTTCTTTTCTTTCCCTTTCCAAGACAAACTAGATAAGATGCAATTGGATTAGGCAAAGATGGAATGACCTCAACTATGATTATGATAATGAAAAAGAGCACGTGGTGAAAATTAATGGATGGGATGGTGGACAGGGAAGGATAATGATGCAGCGGCGGACTAATGTGAACAGAACTCAAAACTCTAAAGGAACTAGACACTAAGACCAGCAACCACACACGATGCAACCGATGATTCAACTATGCAAGCAATGAATAGAAAATAACAAAGGCTCGACGCTTGGATAAAGGATGAACAAATCAAACTTTTTTGTGGCTTTTTCATGGATGGGTATGAATGATGATGCGCCTAAACTATGAAAACGGAAAATCTCACCGAGCAACCAAAACGATACCACTTGATAGAGGCGGAGGTGTCTCGATCTTCGATGAGATGATAACTATCGATTTGGTGAAGATGACTTTGACGATCCGACTACAAACGCACCGACGGGCGCCTTAGCAATCGCTAAACCAACTCCGAGAGGTTATTGACCACCCGGAGCACAATCAACCGACACAAGGTCTATTCCCAAGCAATCAAGAACAAGCAAGAATATGATAAAAGCAATCTGAATATTGCAAATATGGATAAATTAAAATTAATCAAGGGTCCCTTTACCAAACGAACCGGTTGGTGGAATTTCCAAATCCCGGAAAAGCATGAATCTACTTTCAACCCAAAAGGACCCCAAGGAGTTAACCCTATGAAACCTGGGCCCGTGGAGGTCAGAAAGGGACCGGTTCTTCACAGTTGTTTTCCCCCCCCGGGAAAAAATTTTCCTTGAAAAAAAAAAAATCCCCCGGGTTTAAAAAACGTTGGGGAGAAGGGGACCTTGGAACTCTTATCTTCTTCTTGACCCAAAAGTGACGTGAGAAGATTTTGAACAGCACCTAAACTTCTCCATTTTTTATCTTCATATGTGGATAAAAATGTCCCATACCCTTGCAATTAGACAAAACGAAAAGTATGTGAAGTATTTTGTTCGGATAACATAAATATATTATTGAATAGTTTGCACTAGAAATCACCGACAAATATGCATGTATGCAATTTTTGGTCTTATCCAAGGTAGTCATTCCTCATCACTTATGGGCATGAGCTCTACAGGTGTTTTGTTCTATGCCATGTCTTATTTAGAGGTTCTTGCCATGTATTTTTGTGAGTTATGTGGTGACTAGCACAAGCATGCAAACTAGGCTTCGGATGTTGCTGATTTTAGTCCTGTCATTGTTATTTTGATGCCATGTAAACTTGATGCTACAGAGATCCATGCATATTTTGAGATATTTCAGAAGGATGTTTTGAACATATGGTTATGCTCATCCATTAATGCCCTGTTTGAAATTATGGAGTAGCCTAGCATGTCATTTTCTTGCTCTACTTTTGCTATAAAATGTTTAGCATTGTTTACATGATATTCAATTTTGCCAAGGTTGTTGTAGTTGATCCTTGCATGATATGAATTTGTTCTCGCCATGTTTAGTTTCATAAACATGTATTCTTGCTGGTTATGCTTATCTTGTCCCCGCAACGATTTGTGGTGAGTGAAAATCATCGCAAAGATACCTTCATAATGCTAATGCCATGCTCGCTTCCAATCTTTAACGAATTGCTTGTTTACATGGGTGCAATCATACCTTCGTTTTTTTGGCTCATGGTCGAAGGGACTTTTGCTCTATGAATTCAGTAGTATCATGCCATGCCTTAAGTTTCTATGATATGTTCTGAGGATCGCTTGTTCAACATTGCTACCGATGCGTTTATGCCATGTCCATGCCGATATCTTTTGCACTTTTGCCATGCTTGTTTGAACCTGCTATTGTGTGATTTATAGCTCGTTTTTTTGTCAAGCATCTCCTAGATCACGGATATGCTTTGTTGTTATGTTGGGGTGCAAGCATAGTTTCTTGATGTATTCTAAGTGCTATCATATTGTTAACCGCAGATTTGTGTCATTCTTGTTTTGCTTGCCATTTGCAAACCGCATCCGATTCCGTGATCTTTATATCGATTTCAACCGAAATCACCTCATCTTTCCAATGCTTGGTTTGCCGTTGATGCCTTGTTCATCATTTCCTTCCGGAGCACACATAAGCATTGCATATCACATCTCGATATCATGTCATGTATTGATCATGTTTTGTGCATTGCACCGTGATTTATTGTGGTTCCATTGCTTGTGTTCTTGCTTTGGGTAGAGCCGAGACGAGTACGTGAACAAGGAACCTGTTGAGTACGCTTAACGAGGATCAAGCTTTACAACTCGAGAACTTTGGGAAAGATGACCATACCCCGATATCACTTCTATCTTTGCTTTGTAGTTGCGCTTTATCGCTATGTTAGCTCTACCTACCACTTGTTTATCATGCCTCCCATATTGCCATGTCAAGCCTCTAACCATCCTGTCCTAGCAAACCGTTTTTGGCTATGTCACCGCTTTTGCTCACCCTCTTATAGCGCTGTTGGTGAAGATGAAGTTTGTTCCTTGTTGAACATGGATATTTTGGGATATCACAATATCTCTTGTTTAAATTAATGCACCTATATACTTGGTAAAGTGTGGAAGGCTTTTATGCCGGTGTTTTGTTCCACTTTCCGCCCCTAGTTTCCGCCATACCGTGTTATGTTCCTAATTTTGCATTCCTTACGGTTGGGTGATTTATGGGACCCCTTGAAGCTTGTTTGAATAAACTCTTCCAAAGAAGGCCCAACCTTGGTTTTACCATTTGCCTCACCTAGCCCTTTTTTCCCTTGGGTTTCGGACGAGGGTCATCTTTATTTACCCCCGGGCCGGTTCCCAGTGTTGGTCCAAACTAGAGCACCATGCGGACCGCCCTTGGCAACTTTTATGTTGGTACTTATACGCTTAGCTTATCCGTGTGCCCTAAGAACAGATATTGCAGCTCCTATCGGGATTTGTCCACCGGTGGTCTTGCTGGTCTTGTTTTACCATTGTCGAAATGTCTTGCGAATCGATTCCGAGAATCGGGTCTTCCCGGAGAAGGTATATCCTTCCTTGACCTTGAGAGCTTGTGATGGGCTGTTGGGACACCCCCGAGGGTATTATTTTCAAAGCCATGCCCGCGTTATGAGGCAGTTGGGAATTTGTTAATGTCCGTTGTAGAGAACTTGACACTTGACTTAATTAAAATGCATCAACCGGTGTGTAGTCATGATTCTCTTCCGAGTCCGAAGTGAACACGGTTTGGGTTATGTATTCGTAGTAGTTTCGGATCACTTCTTGATCACTTCTAGCTTCACCGAGCGTTTTCTTCCTTCTTCGATGTTAGCCACCATATATGCTTAGTGCTTGCCGCAGCTCCATATATTACCCTTTTCCTACCTACAAGCTTAAATAGTCTTGATCTTGGTGAGATTGTGAGTCCCCTGGCTCAGATTCTACCAAAAATGCGGGCCGAGGAAACCAGAAGTGGCACAACCGAGCTCAAGTGGGAGTTTGATGAGGACCTTGGTCGTTACTATGTTTCATTTCCAGATGATCAAGGGAGCCCGGGACGATGGGGGATCTAGCATTTGGGGTTGTTCTTTTTGGGATTTGACCGTAGCGGTCTATGAGTGTATTTTGAATGATGTATGATTTATATTATGTATTGTGAAATGGGATTGTAAAAACCCTCTTTATCCCATTCTTGTTCATTACATGGGATTGTGTGAAGATGACACTTTTGCAAAAACCACCACGGGTTATGCTCTAAGTCGTTCGCACGGGGAGATATAGCCGATCGATGTATAAGTTGGTATCGAGCCTTGTCAACTCCTCCAACATTCTCTAATGATGAACTTCATCTTCAACCCCTACACCAATGAATTGCTCGTGTATTTCGATGATATTTTGGTCTTCCAAGAATAAGGTGATCATGCCAAACATTTGCGATTGGTGCTCGATAAGCTCAGAGCATCAATTCTATGCGAAGTTTTCCAAAGAAGGAAATATGCCCTAGAGGCAATAATAAAGTTATTATTTATTTCTTATATCATGATAAATGTTTATTATTCATGCTAGAATTGTATTAACCGGAAACATAATACATGTGTGAATACATAGACAAACAGAGTGTCACTAGTATGCCTCTATTAGACTAGCTTGTTAATCAAAGATGGTTATGTTTCCTAACCATGAACAAGGAGTTGTTATTTGATTAACAAGGTCACATCATTAGTTGAATGATCTGATTGACATGACCCATTCCATTAGCTTAGCACACGATCGCTTAGTATGTTGCTACCGCTTTTATCCATGACTTATACATGTTCCTATAACTATGAGATTATGCAACTCCTGCTTAATCGGAGGAACACTTTGGTACTACCAAACGTCACAACGTGAATCGGGTGATTATAAAGGAGTACTACAGTGTCTCCAAAGGCGATGTTGGGTTGGCGATTTCGAGATTAGGTTTTGTCACTCCGATAGTCGGAGAGGTATCTTCGCCCTCTCGGTAATACACATCACTTAAGCCTTGCAAGCATTACAACTAATGAGTTAGCTGTGAGATGATGTATTACGGAACGAGTAAAGAGACTTGCCGGTAACGAGATTGAACTAGGTATTGATACCGACGATCAATCTCGCAAGTAACATACCGATGACAAAGGAACGACGATGTTGTTATGCGGTCTCGACCGATAAAGATCTTCAGAGAATATGTAGGAACCAATATGGGCATCCAGGTCCCGCTTATTGGTTATTGACCGAGACGGTCTCGGTCCTGTCTACATTGTTCTCGAACCGTAGGGTCCGCACGCTTAAGGTTTCAAGATGCTTATATTATGAGTTTATGAGTTTTGATGTACCAAGGAGTTCGGAGTCCCGGATGAGATCGGGACATGACGAGGAGTCTCAAATGGTCGAGACGTAAAGATCGATATATTGGACGACTATATTCGAGTTCGGAAAGGTTCCGAGTGATTCGGTATTTTTCGAGTACCGGAGAGTTACGGAATTGTATTGGGCCTTAATGGGCCATACGGGAAAGGAGAAAAGGGCCAAAGGGTGGCCGCCACCTCCCCCTTGGTCTAGTCCGAATTGACTAGGAGGGGGGCGACCTTCCTTCCTTCTCCTTCTTTTTCCCTTCTTCTCTCCTACTCCTAATACATGGAAGGACTACTAGTTGACTAGGAAAGGGGGAATCCTACTCCCTGGGAGTAGGACTCCCATGGCCGCCATAGAGAGGGCCGGCCTCCTCCTCCCTCCCTCCTTTATATACGGGGCAGGGGCACCCCATGAACACACAAGTTTGATCTACGGATCGCTCCTTAGCCGCAGCGGTGCCCTCCACCATATTCCACCTCGGTCATATCGTCGCTGCTTAGGCGAAGCTCATACCGTAGAACATCAAGATCGCCACCACGCCGTCAGGCCGACGGAACTCTCCCTCGACACTCGGCTGGATCGAATACGAGGGACGCCATCGAGCTGTACGTGTGTCAAGAACTCGGGGCGCCGGAGTAACGGCGCCGGATCGGTCGGATCGCGAGGAGAACGGACGACTACTTCCTCTACGCCAGATCGCTTCCGCTCGGGTCACGAGGGTACGAGACAACACTCTCCCTCTCGCTGCTATGCATCACCATGATCTTGCGTGGTGCGAGGAAAAAATTTGAAATTACTACGCTCCCCAACAAAGGGCATCCGAGCCTAGGTTTTTATGGTTTGATGTTTTGCACGAGTAGAACACAAGTGAGTTGTGGGCTATAAGTCATACTACCTACCAAAGATGTCATACTTTGTTCAGCGGTATTGTGAGATGAAGCGCCCGAACCGACATTACGCCAGACGCTTACGCGAGACTGGTTTCACCGCCACGAGCACTCGCTGCTTAAAGGTGACCGGCGGTGTCTGCTCTCTCACTTTAGTTGAACTGAAAAGGGCTACGCCCGTCCTTGTGAAGGTTAAACGGAGTCTATTTGACAAACTATCGCTGTGGTTTTGATGCGAGGTAAGAACGGTTCTTGCTAAGCCCGTAGCAGCCACGTAAAATTTGCAACAACAAAGTAGAGGACGCCTAACTTGTTTTTGCAGGCATGTTGTGATGTGATATGGTCAAGACGTGATGCTATATTTTATTGTATGAGATGATCATGTTTTGTAACCGATGTTATCGGCAATCGCAGGAGCCATATGGTTGTCGCTTATTGTATGAAATGCAACGCCTGTAATTGCTTTACTTTATCACTAAGCGGTAGCGATAGTCGAGAAGCAATAGATGGCGAAACGACAACGATGCTACGATGGAGATCAAGGTGTCGCTACGGTGACAATGGTGATCACGATGGTGCTTCGAGATGGAGATCACAAGCACAAGATGATGATGGCCATATCATATCACTTATATTGATTGCATGTGATGTTTATCCTTTATGCATCTTATCTTGCTTTGATTGACGGTAGCATTTTAAGATGATCTCTCACTAAAAATTATCAAGTAGTGTTCTCCCGAGTATGCACCGTTGCCAAAGTTCGTCGTGCCCAGACACCACGTGATGATCGGGTGTGATAAGCTCTCACGTCCATCTACAACGGGTGCAAGCCAGTTTTGCACACGCAGAATACTCAGTTATACTTGACGAGCCTAGCATATGCAGATATGGCCTCGAACACGGAGACCGAAAGGTCGAGCGTGAATCATATAGTAGATATGATCAACATAAGATGTTCACCATTGAAAACTACTCCATCTCACGTGATGATCGGTTATGGTTTAGTTGATTTGGATCACGGATCACTTAGAGGATTAGAGGGATGTCTATCTAAGTGGGAGTTCTTAAGTAATATGATTAATTGAACTTAAATTTATCATGAACTTAGTCCTGGTAGTATTTTGCAAATTATGTTGTAGATCAATATCTCGCGTTGTTGCTTTCATATGTTTGTTTTTGATATGTTCCTAGAGAAAATTGTGTTGAAAAATGTTGGTAGCAATGATGCGGATTCGATCCGTGATCAGAGGTTTATCCTCATTGCTGCACGTAAGAATTATGTCATTAATGCACCGCTAGGTGATGCACCTATTGCAGAGCGTATGCAAACGTTATGAACGCTTGGCTAGCTCAATGATGACTACTTGATAGTTTATGCACCATGCTTAACAGCTTAGAATCGGACTTCAAAGATGTTTTGAACATCATGGACCATATGAGATGTTCCAGAATTGAAGTTAATATTTCAAGCAAATACCCGAGTTGAGAGATATGAAGTCTCCAACAAGTTCTATAGCTAAAAGATGGAGGAGAATCGCTCAACTAGTGAGCATGTGCTCAGATTGTATGGGTACTTCAATCGCTTGAATCAAGTGGGAGTTAATCTTCCGATAAGATATCGATTGATAGAATTTTCAGTCACCATCACCAAGTTAGTAGAACTTCGTGATGAACTATAGTATGCAAGGGATGATGAAAATGATTCCCGAGTTTTTCATGATGATGAAATCGATGAAGGTAGAATTCAAGAAAGAACATCAAGTGTTGATGGTTAACAAGACCACTAGTTTCAAGAAAAGGGCAAAGGGATAGAAGGGAACTTCAAGAAGAACGGCAAGCAAGTTGTCGCTCAAGTGAAGAAGCCCAAGTCCGACCTAAGCCCGAGACTAAGTGCTTCACCGCAAAGGGACTGGTCATCGAAGCGTAACTACCCCAAGTATTTGGCGGATAAGAAGGATGGCAAAGTGAACAAAGGTATATTTGATATACATGTTATTGATGTGTACTTTACTAGTGTTTATAGCAACCCTCGGTATTTGGTACTGGTTCGCTGCTAAGAGTAGTAACTCAAACGGAGTTGCGTATAAAATGTAAACTAGTTAAGGGTGAAGTGACGATGTGTGTTGAAAGTAGTTTCAAGATTGATATGATCATCATCGCACACTCCCTATACTTTCGGATTAGTGTTGAACCTAAATAAATGTTATTTGGTGTTTGCATTGAGCATGAATATGATTTGATCGTGTTTATTGCAATACGATTATTCATTTAAAATCGAGAATAATTGTTGTTCTGCTTACATGAATAAAACCTTCAATGGTCATACACCCAATGAAAATGGTTCATTGGATCTCGATCGAGTGATACACATATTCATAATATTGAAACCAAAAGATGCAAAGTTAATAATGATAGTGCAACTTATTTGTGGCAATCGCTGCTTAAGTCATATTGGTGTAAAGCGCAAGAAGAAACTCCATGCTGATGGGATTTTGGAATCACTTGATTATGAATCACTTGATGCTTATGTAATCATGCCTCTTGGGCAAGATGACTAAAACGCCGCTTCTCCGAACATTGAGCGAAAGCAACAGATTTGTTGGAAATCATACATACCGATGTATGTGGTCCGATAAATATTAAGGCTCACATAAGTATCATTATTTTCTGACCTTCACAGATGATTTGAGCAGATATGGGTATATCTACTTGATGAAACATAAGTCTGAAATAGTTGAAAGGTTCAAAGAATTTCAGAGTGAAGTGGAAAATCATCGTAACAAGAAAATAAGGTTTCTACGATCTGATCGCGAGACAAATATTTGAGTTACGAGTTTGGTCTTCAATTAAAACAATGTGGAATAGTTTCACAAATTCATGCCACCGAACACCACATCATAATGGTGTGTCCGAACGCCATAACCATACTTTATTGGATATAGTACAATCTATGATGTTTCTACCGATTTACCAATATCGCTTTTGGGATCATGCATTAAGACAAATGCATTCACGCTAAATAGGGCACCATCTAAACTGCTGAGACGACACTATATGAACTGTGGTTTAGCAAGAAACCAAAGTTGTCGCTTTCTAAAGTTTGGGGCTGCATGCTTATGTGAAAAGTTTCATCCCGATAAGCTCAAACCCAAATCGAGAAGTGCGCTTCATAGAATACCCAAAGGAAATTGTTGGGTACACCTTCTATCACAGATCCAAGGCAAACATTCGCTGTTAATAAATGGATCCTTTCTAGAGAAGGAGTTTCTCTCAAAGAAGTGAGGGAGGAAAGTAGAACTTGATGAGGTAATTGTACCTTCTCCCTTATTGAAAGTAGTTCATCACGTAAATCTGTTCCTCGTGACTACTACACCAATTAGTGAGGAAGCTAATGATGATGATCATGTAACTTCGATCAAGTTACTACCGAATCTCGAGGTAAACCAGAGTGAGATCCGCACTGAGTGGTACGGTAATCCTGTTCGGAAGTCATGTAACTAGATCATGATGAACCTACTAACTATGAGAAAGCGATGATGAGCCCAGATTCGCGAAATGGCTTGAGGCCATGAAATCTGAGATGAGATCCATGTATGAGAACAAAGTATGGACTTTGGTGGAGTTGCTCGATGATCGGCAAGCCATATTGTATAAATGGATCTTCAAGAGGAAGACGGACGCTGATAGTAGTGTTACTATCTACAAAGCTCGACTTGTCGCAAAAAGGTTTTTGACAAGTTCAAGGTGTTGACTACAATGAGATTTTCTCAACAGTAGCGATGCTTAAGTCTGTCCAAATCATGTTAGCAATTGCCACAATTTATGAAATTTGGCAAATGGATGTAAAACTGCATTCTGAATGGGTTTCGAGGAAGAGTTGTATGTGATGCAACCGTAAGGTTTTATCGATCCAAAGGAGCTAACAAAGTGTGCAAGCTCCAATGATCCATCTATGGACTGGTGCAAGCATCTCGAGTTGGAATATACGCTTTGATAAGTTGATCAAAGATATAGTTTATACAGCATTTGCAAAGGAAGCCTCAGATTTACAAGAAAGTGAGGGAGCACTACAAGATTTCGATAAGTATATGTGAATGACATATTGTTGATCGGAAATAATGTAGAATTATTCTGCAAAGCATAAAGGAGTGTTTGAAAGAAGTTTTTCAAAGAAAGACCTCGTGAAGTCTTATATATTGAGCATCAAGATCTATAGAGATAGATCAAGATGCTTGATAAGTTTTTTCAATGATTACATACCTTGACAAGATTTTGAAGTAGTTCAAAATGGAACAACTAAAGAAAGAGTTCTTGCCTGTGTTACAAGGTGTGAAATTGAGTAAGACTCAAAACCCACCACGCAGTAAGATAGAAAGAGAAAGAAAGTCATTCCTATGCCTTGGCCATAGGTTCTATAAAGTATGCCATGTTGTGTACCAGATCTATTGTATACCCTGACCGAGTTTGGCAAGGAGTACAATAGTGATCTAGGAGTAGATCACTAGACAGCGGTCAAAATTATCCTTAGTGGAATAAGGATATGTTTCTCGTTATGGAAGTGACAAAAGGTTCGCCGAAAGGGTTACGCCGATGCAAGTTTTGACACTAACTGATGACTCTAAGTCTCGATCTAGATACATATTGAAAGTGGGAGCAATTAGCTAGAGTAGCTTCAGCAAGTAGCATTGTAGACATAGAAAATTGCAAAATACATAACGGATCTAAATGTGAAAGACCCGCTGACTAAGACTCTCTCACAAGCAAAACATGATCACACTTTAGTACTTTTGGGTATTAATCACATAGCAATGTGAACTAGATTATGAATCTAGTAAGCCCTTTGGGTGTTGGTCACATGGCGATGTGAACTATGGGTGTTAATCACATGATGATGTGAACTATCGATGTTAATCACATGGTGATGTGATCTAGATTATTGACTCTAGTGCAAGTGGGAGATCAAGGAAATATGCCCTAGAGGCAATAATAAAGTTATTATTTATTTCCTAATATCATGATAAATGTTTATTATTCATGCTAGAATTGTATTAACCGAAACATAATACATGTGTGAATACATAGACAAACAGAGTGTCACTAGTATGCCTCTATTAGACTAGCTTGTTAATCAAAGATGGTTATGTTTCCTAACCATGAACAAGGAGTTGTTATTTGATTAACAAGGTCACATCATTAGTTGAATGATCTGATTGACATGACCCATTCCATTAGCTTAGCACACGATCGCTTAGTATGTTGCTACCGCTTTTATCCATGACTTATACATGTTCCTATAACTATGAGATTATGCAACTCCTGCTAACGGAGGAACACTTTGGTACTACCAAACGCCACAACGAATCGGGTGATTATAAAGGAGTACTACAGGTGTCTCCAAAGGCGATGTTGGGTTGGCGATTTCGAGATTAGGTTTTGTCATCCGATAGCTCTGGAGAGGTATCTTCGGCCCTCTCGGTAATACACATCACTTAAGCCTTGAAAGCATTACAACTAATGAGTTAGCTGTGAGATGATGTATTACGAACGAGTAAAGAGACTTGCCGGTAACGAGATTGAACTAGGTATTGATACCGACGATCGAATCTCGCAAGTAACATACCGATGACAAAGGGAACGAACGATGTTGTTATGCGGTCCGACCGATAAAGATCTTCGAGAATATGTAGGAACCAATATGGGCATCCAGGTCCCGCTTATTGGTTATTGACCGAGACGGTCTCGGTCATGTCTACATTGTTCTCGAACCGTAGGGTCCGCACGCTTAAGGTTTCATGATGCTTATATTATGAGTTTATGAGTTTTGATGTACCGAAGGAGTTCGAGTCCCGGATGAGATCGGGACATGACGAGGAGTCTCAAATGGTCGAGACGTAAAGATCGATATATTGGACGACTATATTCGAGTTCGAAAGGTTCCGAGTGATTCGGTATTTTTCGAGTACCGGAGAGTTACGGGAATTCGTATTGGGCCTTAATGGGCCATACGGGAAAGGAGAAAGGGCCAAAAGGGTGGCCGCCACCTCCCCTTGGTCTAGTCCGAATTGACTAGGAGGGGGCGACCTTCCTCCCTTCTCCTTCTCTTTTCCCTTTCCTTCTCTCCTACTCCTAATACATGGAAGGACTACTAGTTGACTAGGAAAGGGGAATCCTACTCCCTGGGAGTAGGACTCCCATGGCGCGCCATAGAGAGGGCCGCCTCCTCCTCCCTCCCTCCTTTATATACGGGGCAGGGGCACCCCATGAACACACAAGTTTGATCTACGGATCGCCTTAGCCGCAGCGGTGCCCCTCCACCATATTCCACTCGGTCATATCGTCGCAAGCTTAGGCGAAGCTCATACCGGTAGAACATCAAGATCGCCACCACGCCGTCGCGGTCGACGAACTCTCCTCGACACTCGCTGTATCGGAGTACGAGGGACGCCATCGAGCTGTACGTGTGTCAAGAACTCGGGGCGCCGGAGTAACGGCGCCGGATCGGTCGGATCGCGAGGAGAACGACGACTACTTCCTCTACGCCAGATCGCTTCGCTTCGGCCCACGAGGGTACGAGACAACACTCTCCCTCTCGCTGCTATGCATCACCATGATCTTGCGTGCGTAGGAAAATTTTTGAAATTACTACGCTCCCCAACACATCTCAATTGGGTGGGGGCTCCCCCTCTTCCTTCCCCTCTTCCCTTCCTTCCCCTCCTAGTAGGAGTTGAGCGAGGAGTCCTATTTCCTACTAGGAGAGGATTCTCCTCCTTGGCACGCCTGCGCTGGCCGACTTCTTTGCTCCTTATATACGTGGGGTGGAGGGCACCCCATAGACAATACGTTGATCTACGGATCGTTCTCAGCTATGCGGTGCCCTTCCACCATATTCCAGGTCGTCACGGCGGAGTTTAGGGCGAGGCCCGTACGGTAGAATATCATCATCGCTACCACGCCTGCCAGGCCGACGGAACTCATCTCCGGAACTCGCTGGATCGGAGGCCGAGATCGCCATCGAGCTGAACGTGCTGAACTCGAGGCTCCAGATGCTCGTGCTTGATCGCCTGATCGAAGACGACGACGACATCATCAACAACCGCGCAGGTTAACGCCCGCTTACTCCACGAGGGTATCGCGGACGAACACTTCTCTCGCTATATCATCACCATGATCTTATGTGCATAGGAAATTTTTGAAATTACTACGCTCCCCAACAAAGGCATCCGAAGTCAGGTTTTATGCGCTGATGTTATATGCACAGTAGAACACAAGGAGTTGTGGACGATATAAGTCATACCGCCTACCAGCATGTCATACTTTGGTTCAGCGGTATTGTTGGATGACGCGCCCGACCGACATTACGCCAGACGCTTACGCGAGACTGGTTTACCGCCGTGCTTTGCAATGTGTAACAGCGGGTCCGCTTTCTCCAACTTTAGTTGAACTGAGCATACCGTCCTTGTGAAGGTTAAAAGAGTCTCATTTGACAAACTATCGCTAGGGTTTTGATGCGAGGTAAGAACGGTTCTTACAAGCCTCAGAAAGACAAAATGCAACAACAAAGTAGAGGACGCCTAACTTGTTTTTGCAGGCATGTTATGTGATATGGCGAGACGTGATGCTATATTTTATTGTATGAGATGATCATGTTTTGTAACCGGGTTATCGGCAACCGCAGACCATATGGATGTCGCTATTGTATGAAATGCAAACGCCTGTAATTGTTTTTTTATCACTACGGTAGCGTAGTCGAGAAGCAATAGATGGCGTAAACGCATAACGATGCTACGATGGAAGGTGGTGTCGCCGTGAGACGATGGTGATCATGACGGAAAGCTGGAGATGGAGATCACAAGCACAAGATGATGATGGCCATATCATATCACTTATATTGATTGCATGTGATGTTTATCCTTTATGCATCTTATCTTGCTTTGATTGACGGGCATTTTAAGATGATCTCTCACTAAAATTATCAAGAAGTGTTCTCCGAGTATGCACCGCTGTTAAAGTTCGCCGTGGTTGAGACAACCACGATGATCGTGATAAGCTCTACGCCCATCTACAACGGGTGCAAGCCAGTTTGCACACGGTAATACTCAAAGTTAAACTTGAAGTTTAGCATATGCGTATATGGCCTCGAACACGGAGACCGAAAGGTTGAGCGTGAATCATATAGTAGATACGATCAACATAATGATGTTCACCATTGAAAACTACTCCATCTCACGTGATGATCGGTTATGGTTTAGTTGATTTGGATCACGTTGGATCACGTGAATCATAGAGTACCGATAGTATTTTGCTTGTCTACGCTTGTTTGTAGATAGTTGGCTCGTGGCTGTTGTTCGCTGAATTTTAATGCTGCCCTTGAAAGCAAAGTTGAAAGATGATGGTAGCAATTACACGGATTAGGTCCAGAATCGGGATTATCCTCATTGCTATAAGAGTTACCTCGAAGCACCGCGGTGCAGTGCCATCGCTGATGCAACCGATTTAATGCTAAGAACGTCTCAGAGCAAAGCGATGACTACTCTATAGTTCAAGCAAAGCTTTTCGGCTTAGAACTGGTCTTCAACGACGCTTTGAACGCTATGGAGTATGAGATGTTCCAGGAGTTGAAGTTAATATTTCAAGCAATGCCCGGATTGAGAGAATGAAGTTCTCAAAAGTTCTATAGCTGCAAAATGGAGAGAGAATTCTTCAAAGAACATATACTCGAATGTTCGGTATAACAATCACTTGATTCAACCGGGAGTTAATCTTCCCGATGATAGTGCTGTGATGTATTCTTCATCATCGCCACCAAGCTACAAGAGCTTTGTGATGAACTATAATATGCAAGGGATGAACAAGACTATTCTTGAGCTCTTCATGCTGAAAGTCATGGAGGTAGAAATCAAGAAGGAGCATCATGTTGATGGTCAACAAGACCACTAGTTTCAAGAAGAAGGGCAAAGGGAAGAAGAAGGGGAACTAAAAAGAACGGCAAGCAAGTTGCTGCTCAAGAGAAGAAACCCAAACTGACCTGCCTGAAATCGAAAAGCCACCGCAGCGATCACAATGAAGCGGAACTGCCCCAAGTATTTGGCGGATAAGAAGGATGGCAAAGTGAACAAAGGTATATGTGATATACATATTATTATGTGTACCTAACTAGAACTCGAGTAGCACTGGTATTTGATACTGGGTTCACAATATTTGCAACTCAAACAGTGGACTACGGTATGCTTAGCACTGCCAAGGACGAGGTGATGCTGTGGAACGGTTCCAAAGTCGATGATCGTCTGCACGCCACCTCTACATCTACCGTCGGGATTAGTTTTAGACCTAAATAATTGTTATTTGGTGCCTCAAGTGAGCATGAACATTATATCCGGATCTTGTTTGATGTGAGACGGTTATTCATTTAAATCAGAGAATAATGGTTGTTCTATTTATATGAGTAATATTTTTATGGTCATGCACCCTTGAAGAGTGGTCTGCTTTATTGAATCTCGATAGTAGTGATACACATATTCATAATGTTGAAGCCAAAGATGCAGAGTTGATAAACGATAGTGCAACTTATTTGTGGTAACGCCGCTTAGGTCATACCTGTTGTAAAACGATGAAGAAATTCCACACCGATGGACTTCTGAATCACTTGATTATGAATCACTTGGTACTTATGAACCGTGGCCTCATGGGCAAGATGATAAAACACCGCTTCTCCGCACTATGGGAGAGCAACAGATTTGTTGGAAATCATACATGTTGTATGTGGTCCGATGAATGTTGAGGTTTGTATGATATCGTTATTTTCTCACCTTCAGATGATTTAAGCGATATGGGTATATCTACTTAATGAAGCACAAGTCCAAACATTTGAAAAGTTCAAAGAATTTCAGAGTGAAGTGGAAAATCATCGAATAAGAAAATAAAATTTCGATCTGATCGGAGGAGAATATTTGAGTTACAAGTTTGGTTTATTTGAAACAATGCGAATAGTTTTCAACTCACGCCACACCGAACACCACAACGAAATGGTGTGTCCAACGTCAGAATCGTACTTTTACTTGATATGGTATCTATGATGTCTCTACCGATTTACCGCTATTTTGGGGTTATGCTTTAGAGACGGCTGCATTCACGCTAAATAGGGCACCATCAAAACCGCTGAGATTGCCTTATGAACTGTGGTTTGGCAAGAAACCAAAGTTGTCGCTTTAGAGTTTGGGGCTGCGATGCTTATGTGAAGAAACTTCAACCAGATAAGCTCGAACCCAAATCGGAGAAATGTGTCTTCATAGGATACCCAAAAGAGATCTGGTACACCTTCTATCACGATCCAAGGCAAAATATTCTGTTAAGAATGGATCCTTTCTAGAGAAGGAGTTTCTCAAGAAGTGAGGGAGGAAAGTAGAACTTGATGAGATAACTATATCTACTCCCTTGTTGAAGGTAGTTCATCACGAGAATCAGGCCCGTGACAACTACACCAATTAGTGAGGAAGCTCATGATATTGATCATGAAACTTCGATCAAGTTTGTATGAACCTCGCAGGTCTACCAGAGTAAGATCCGCACGAGTGGTACGTAATCCTATTCCGAAGTCATGTTACTTGACCATGATGAACCAACGAACTATGAGGAAGTGATGATGAGCCCAGATTCCGAAAATGGCTAGAGGCCATGAAATCTGAGATAGGATTCATGTATGAAAACAAAGTGTGGACTTTGGTTGACTTGCCCGATGATCGACAAGCCATTGAGAATAAATGGATCTTTAAGAAGAAGATCGACGGATGGTAATATTCGCTTATAAAGCTCGACTTGTTGGAAAGGTTTTTGACAAGTTCAAGGGGTTGACTACGATGAGACTTTTCACCAGAGCGATGCTTAAGTCTGTCGAATCATGTTGGCTATTGCTGCATTTCATGATTATGAAATTTGGCAAATGGATGTCAAGACTGCATTCTTGATTGGATTTCTAGAAGAAGAGTTGTATATGATGCAGCCAAGGTTTTGTTGATCCAAAAGGTGCTAACAAAGTGTGCAAGCTCCAAATGCTCCATTTATGGACTGCAAGCATCTCGAGTTGGAATAAACGCTTTGATAGTGTGATCAAGGCATATGGTTTTATACATACTTTAAGAGAAGCCGATTTACAAGAAAGTGAGTGGGAGCTCAGAGCATTTCTAGTTTTATATTGATGACATATTATTAATTGGAAATGATATAGAATTTCGGATAGCATAAAGGGATACTTGAATAAAAGTTTTTCGATGAAAGACCTCAAGGAAGCTGCTTACATATTAGGCATCAAGATCTATAAAGATAGATCAAGACGGTTAATAGGACTTTCACAAAGCACATACCTTGACAAAATATTGAAAAGTTCAATATGGATCGGCAAAGAAAGGATTCTTGCTTGTGCTACAAGGTGAAGTTGAGTCAAACTTTCCTATGCTTCAGCCATAGGCTCTATCATGTATGCAATGATGTGTACCAGACCGACGATGCTTAGCAATAAGCTTAGCAGGAGGTACCAAAGTAATCCAGAGGGATCATCGACAAGTCAAGAACATCCTAAATACCGAAAAGGACTAAGGATATGTTTTCGATATGGAGGTGACAAAGAGCTAGTCGTAAATGGTTACGTTGATGAAGCTTTGACACTCGATCCGACGATTCTAAATCGCAAACCGAAGGTTTATATTAAACGGTGGAGCTGTAAGTTGGTGCGTTCTAAACAAAGCGCCGTGGCGGATCTACATGTGAAGCGGTACATAGCTGCTTCAAGCAGCAAATAAAGGAGTCTGATGAAGGAGTTCATTTCATATAGGTGTCATACCTAGTGCATCGGGACCAATGAAGATCTTCTATGACAATATCGGCAATTGCCTTGGCAAAGGAATCCAGATTTCACAAGAGGACCAAGCACATCAAGAGATGCTTCAATTCCATTCGGGACCAAGTCCAAGTGGGAGACATAGAGATTTGCAAGATACAATGGATTTGAATGTTGCGACTGCTGACTAAGCCTCTCTCACGAAAGCAAAACATGATCAGACCAAGACTCCATGGGTGTTAGAATCATTACTATGTAATCAAGATTATTGACTCTAGTGCAAGTGGGAGATAAGGAAATATGCCCTAGAGGCAATAATAAAGTTATTATTTATTTCTCATATCATGATAAATGTTTATTATTCATGCTAGAATTGTATTAACCGGAAACATAATACATTGTGAATACATAGACAAAACAATGGTCACTAGTATGCCTCTACTTGACTAGCCTATTAATCAAAGATGGTCATGTTTCCTAATTAGACATGTGTTGTCATTTGATTAGTGGGATCACATCATTAGAAGAATGATGTGATTGAATGACCCATTCTCTAGCCTAGCACTTGATCGCTTAGTATATGCTATTGCTTTCTTCATGACTTATACAAAGTTCGAACTATGAGATTGTGCAACTCCGCTACTGAAGAACACTTTGTGTGCTACCAAACGCACAACGTGAATCGGGTGATTATAAAGGTGTCTACACGTGTTTCCAAGGTACATGTTGAGTTGGCATAATTCGAGATTAGGATTTGTCACTCCGATTGTCGGAGAGGTATCTCGCCTCTCGGTAATACTCATCACCTAAGCCTTGCAAGCATGTAACTAATGAGTTAGTTATGAGATGACGACATAAAACGAGTAAAGAGACTTGCCGTAACGAGATTGAACTAGGTATTGATACCCGACGATCAAATCTCGGCAAGTAAATACCGATGACAAAGGGAACAAAGTATGTTGTTAGCGGTTTGACCGAAAAGATCTTCGAGAACATGTAGGAACCAATATGGACATCCGGTCCCGCTATTGGTTATTGACCGGAGACATGTCTGGTCATGTCTACATTGTTCTCGAACCGTAGGGTCCGACGCTTAAGGTTTGATGAGCTTATATTATGAGTTTATGTATTTTGATGTACCAAGGTTGTTCGGTCCCATGAGATCACGGACATGACGAGGAGTCTCAAATGGTCGAGACATAAAGATTGATATATTGGACGGATATATTTGGACACCGGAAAGGTTCCGGAGAGTTTGGGAATATAAGCCGGAGGTTACCGGAACCCCTAAGTATATGGGCCTTTTGGGCCCTAGAAAGGG
>JAHHZJ010004337.1:0-11488 GCA_021437245.1 Aegilops speltoides | reverse complement strand
ATCTCAAGTTTCATGATCAACATCATCAACTTCCTACTATTGGTTAGGTGTCTAAACCGTTCCATTTAACTACTTTCAAGTAAGGGAGAAGGTACTTACCTCATCAAGTTCCACTTTCCTCCCACTCACTTCTTTCGAGAGAAACTCCTTCTAGAAAGGATCCATTCTAGCAACGAATGTCTTGCCTTCGGATCTGTGATAGAAGGTGTACCCAACTGCTCCTTTGGGTATCCTATGAAGACACATTCGATTTGGGTTCGAGCTATCAGTTGAAGCTTTTTCACATAAGCATCGCATCCCCAAACTTTAAGAAACGATAACTTTGGTTTCTTGCCAAACCACAGTCATAAGGTGTCGCCTCAACGGATTTTGACGTGTTCTATTCAGAGGAATGTGCCGCCTCAGAGCATAACCCCAAAACGATAGCGAATCGAAGAGACATCATAGATCGATATATCTAGTAAAGTACGACAGACGCTCGGACACACCATTACTGTGGTGTTCCGGTTGAGTTGTAAACTATTCCGCATTGTTTCAAATGTGACCAAACTCAGAACTCAAATATTCACCTCCACGATCGATCGAGAAACTTAATTTTCTTGTTACGATGATTTTCAACTTCACTCAAATTTTTGAACTTTTCAAATGTTTCGCACTTATGTTTCATTAAGTAGATATACCCATTCCGCTTAAGTCATCCGTGAAGGTGAGAAAATAACGATATCCGCCACGAGCCTCAACATTCATCGGACCACATACATCTCAGATGTATGATTTCCAACAAATGCTGTTCTCCATCGCATCCGAGAACGATGTTCTAGTCATCTTGCCCATGAGGCACGGTTCGCAAGTGCCAAGTGATTCATAATCAAGGACTCCAAAAGTCCATCAAGATGGAGTTTCTTCATGCCTTTATACCGATATGACCTAAACGGCAACACAAATAAGTTGCACTATCATTATCAACTCGCATCTTTTGGTTTCAACATTATGAATATGTGTATCACTACTATCGAGATTCATCAAAAATAGACCATTCTCAAGGGTGCATGACCATAAAAGATATTACTCATATAAATAGAACAACCATTATTCTCCGATTTAAATGAATAACCGCCTCGATCAAACAAGATCCAGATATAATGTTCATGCTCAACGCAGCACCAAATAACAATTATTTAGGTCTAAAACTAATCCCAAGGTAGATGTAGAGGTAGCGGTCAATCCGGATCACATCGACTTTGGAACCATTTCCCACGCCAAGATCGCCACCTCGCCCTTTGCCGAGTTCACTTAATCCAGAGTCCCTGCTTCGAGTTGCAAATATTAGCAATGTAACCAAGATCAAATACCCGTGCCACTACGAGCTCTAGTAAGGTACACATCAATAACATGTATATCACATATACCTTGTTCACCTTTGCCATCCTTCTTATCCGCCAAATACTTGGGGCAGTTCCGCTCAAAGGACTCCGCTTGCAAGAGAAGCACTCGCTGTGTTTAGGGCCGACTTGTTTCTTCTCCCGAGCAGAACTTGCTTGTGTCTTCTTGAAGTTCCCTTCTTCTTCCCTTTGCCTTTCTTCTTGAAACTAGTGGTCTTATTGACCATCAACACTTGATGCTCCTTCTGATTTCTACTCCGCAGCCTTTTAGCATCATGTAAGAGCCTGTATAGTCTTTACTAACCCTTGCATATTATAGTTCATCACGGCCTTTTGTAGCTTGGTGGCGTGATTGAAGAATTCTTCAATGACACAATCATCCCAAGATTAACTCCCAATTGGCAAGTGATTGTAATACCCGCATATTCCGAGTATGTGCTCACTAATGTAACTATTCTCCTCCATCGCAAATGGGAACTTATTGAGACTTCATATCTCTCAATCCGCATTCTGTTGGAATATCAACTTCAACCCCGAACATCTCATATGCTCCATGACGCTCAAAACGCCCTTGAAGTCCCGTTCTAAGCCGTAGCATGGCACAATCAACTATAGAGTAGTCATCCTTTGTCCGCCAGACGCTCATAACATCCGCAGCTGCATTAGCAAGAAGTTTGCACCTAGCGGGCATCCAGAAATCTTCCGGCAAAGAATGAGGATAATCTCGTTACGGACCAATTCCTGTAATTGCTACCATCATCTTTCAACTTTGCTTTCTCAAGGAACGCATTAAAATTCAACGAACAACAAAGACGAGCCATCTATCTACAATCAAACATAAACAAGCAAGATACTATCGTACTAAGTTCATGATAAATTTAAGTTCGCTTAATCATATTACTAAAGAACTCCCACTTAGAAAAAATCTCTAGTCATCTAAGTGATCACGTGATCCAAATCAACTAAACCATAACCGATCATCACGTGAAATGGAGTAGTTTTCAATGGTGAACATCTTATGTTGATCATATCTACTATATGATTCACGCCGACCTTTCGGTCTCCGTGTTCCGAGGCCATATTCCGATATGCTAGGCCTGCCAAGTATAACCCGAGTATTTCGCGGTGCAAAACTGGCTTGCACCGTGTAGATGGACGAGAGCTTATCACACCATCATCACGGGTGTCGTGCACCTAACTTTGGCAACGGGATACCGGGAGAACACTTCTTGATAATTTAGTGAGAGATCATCTTATAATGCTACCGCCAATCAAAGCAAGATAAGATGCATAAAGGATAAACATCACATGCAAATCAATATAAGTGATATGATATGGTCATCATCATCTTGTGCTTCATGATTCCATCTTGTAGCACCACCATGATCACCATCGCCACCGCGCGACACCTTGATCTCCATCGAGCATCGTTGTCGCCTCGCCAAACTTATGCTTTACGATTATCGCTACCGCTTAGTGATAAAGTAAAGCATTACAGGCATTGCATTGCATACAATAAAGCGACAACCATATGGCTCCCGCCAGCCGATAACTTCGTTAAAAACATGATCATCTCATACAATAAAATATAGCATCACGCCTTGACCATACCACATCACAACATGCCCCGCAAAACAAGTTAGACGCCTACTTTGTTGTTGAAATTTTACGTTGCTACGGGCTTAAGCAAGAACCGCCTCACCCACGATCAAAACCACAACGAATTTCCCAATAGACTGCTTTTAACCTTCTCAAGGACCCGAGCCACACCTTGCTCAACTAAAGTGAGAGAGCACCCACCACCACCTTTAAGCAACGAAGTGCTCGAGCGGTGAAAACCAGTCTCCAGAAGCGCACGCTAATGTCGGTCCGGGCCGCCATCTCACAATACCGCTGAACCAAAGTATGACATGCGGTAGGAAGTATGACTTGTATCGCCCACAACTCACTTGTGTTCTACTCTGCAAAACATCAAACCATAAAAACCTGGCTCGGATACCATGTTGGGGAACGAGTAATTTAAAAATTTCCCACGACATTCAAGATCATGGTGATGTATAGCAACGGAGGGGAGAGTGTTGTCTACATACCCTTGTAGACCGCGAAGCGATCACAACGAGAGGAAGTAGTCGATGTTCTCCTCGCGATCCGACCGATCCCGGCCATATCGACGCCCAAGTTCTTGACACACGAAGCTGATGACGCCCTCAGACCGATCCAGCCGAGTGTCGAGGAGAGTTTCACAAGACGACGGGCAGGACGATCTTGATGTTTCACTGCCAGGTTCGCTTAAGTTGGACGATAACCGAGGTGGAATATGGTGGAGGGGCACCGACACGGCTAAGGAAACCATCCGAGATCTAACTTGTGTGTCCTAGGTGCCCCCTCGGATATAAAGGAGGGAGGGGGGAGGGGCCCAGAGGCGGGAGGAGTCCTACTCCACCGAGTAGGACTCTTTCCTAGTTGGATTAGGTTTGGGGAGGAAGAGGGAGGAGGCGCCTCCTTGTCCTATTCGGATGGGGGAGGGCGCACGCCACCTCCGGCCCCCTCCTCTTCCCTCGAGGCCCACCTAGGCCCATTTACCTCGTTCCGTAACCTCCTGATTCGAATTCGTCCCGAACCATTCCAACTCCAAACATAGGCTTCCAATATATCAATCTTTATGTCTCGACCATTTCGAGACCCTCGTCATGTCCGTGATCACATCCGGACTCAACTTCTTCGTACATCAAAATACATAAACTCATAATAACCGCCATCGAAACCTTGCGAGCGGACTACGGTTCGAGAACAATGTAGACATGACCTAGAACTATTCACGGTCAATAACCAACAGCGACCTGATGCCCATATTGGTTCCTACATATTCTACGAAGATCTCTATCGGTCGCATCAGATAACAACATACGTTGTTCCTTTGTCATCGGTATGTTACTGCCCGAGATTCATCGCCGTATCCAATACCTAGTTCAATCTGCACGCAAGTCTCTTTACTCGCCCGAATACATCATCTCACAACTAACTCATTAGTTGTAGTGGTTGCAAGGATGTGTTACCGAGAGGGCCCAGAATACCTCCCAAATGGAGTGACAAAACCTAACTAAACCCAACCCAACATCCGCCTTTTTGGGACACCAGTAATTCTTTATAATCACCCAGCTTATTTGTGACGCTTGGTAGCACCAAAGTGTTCCTCCCGAAACGGAGTTGCATAATCTCATAGTTATAGGAACATTATGTCATGGATAAAAACAATAGCAACATACTAAACGATCGGGTGCTGTAAGGGAATGGGTCAGTCAATCATCATTCTACTATGATGTGATCTTGTTAATCAAATAACAACTCTTGTTCATGGTTAGGAAACATAACCATCTTTGATTAAAAGTAGTCTAGTAGAGGCATACTAGTGACATATTGTTTTGTCTATGCATTCACACATGTATCATGTTTCCTTAATACCTAGCATGAATGATAAACATTTATCATGAAATAAGGAAATAAATAATAACTTTATTATTGCCCTAGGGCATATTTCCCAAGATTCGGCCGCATAAAGTGTACGGATGCAACATGTCATAAATGAACATATATGTAAAAAAGGAATGAATTATAGGCAAAAAGTGCTGCATTTTTATTCAAGGAATTTCGCTATGAGTGCGAACATACAAATATGGTAAGCAAGGGATTGACTATTTAAACATATCCTCTCCGTGGGTAGGCGCAGACGTGTATTTAACAAATTTATGCTCATAATGGGGACCACCAATGTTCGCAGGCCTTTGTCCTTCCCGTAAGAATGGAGTTCAAGTTTTACGGGTTCTCGGTGAACGGACTCGTGGATAAAAGAAAAGGAAAAAGGAAAAAAAAGAGCGAACACTTGGGAGCCCCCGGTGGTTGAGCGCACTTCCGTGGTCGTGCCCTCCCTTGCCCTGGATTCCAGGAAATGTACCCAAGAGCTATCTTTACATGCAAGGGTAGGTTTGGGGATTGTTATGGCTTTAACCCGCCAGTGGTCTTGATGTATGTTACCCAGCGCCCATGTTCCGCTTAACCCGGATCGAGAATTGCCTTTGAGAGGTGCTCTTTTCCCAAGAGCCCGGGAGTGTTCCTCCGCTCGGGCGTGTGTTTCCGTGACCGTGATGACTCCACGAGGGCCTGCATCTTTGATCTTTGAGGTATGCGAGCGGCACCGGTTAACTTTTGCAAACGCTTTGTCCGAAAGGAGCATGATAGCCATCGGAACGACTATGTCAAAGATTAACCTCGCTCGAAATTATCCGGGATCGACCATTCCAGCAGGATGAAGCTCATAATTGGCCCAACATATATGATGCCTTTGAAGGTCGCCTTTGTAGGTTTAATCTCTTGAGGGGTCTATGCCCATCTTACGCACGATCCCGGTAAAGCAGGTTCAAAGTCGCCGCCGCCATTCATCGTGACTCTAGTGAGGTGAAATCCATCAACGATTGGGTCTAAAACCACGCGCAATCCACCATGGCGGATATCGTAGGGTGGTCCTTCGATCGAAGTGATCGGGCAAGAGGACCATGGGTTGAAATTGGGCGATCGCTCCATCGCATATACATCCCTTGCGCACGCCCGCCCCTCTTGGGTATGTGGGTTGCGATATCATGTTTACCGTCCGCACTTGTGGGGGAAACCTTCGCCCTTCATCGTCGGGCGGCCGAAGTCTCTCCTCGCCATCACTCGCAGCCCTTGTCATTGTTTTCGCAATTAATTTGCTCGCTCGCTTGAATACCCAACAACTCCGTGCGGTTAGTGGCTTTTCGGGGTGCTATGTATCCGCAAAAGCGTCGAGTATTCGGTCCAAATTGGACGGACCCGGAGTGGTTCTTTTGAATGGCTTCTTCCACGACCGGGTTTAGAGCCTCGAATCCGCGCCTGATCGTCAGATCTCAGGTTATCGCCATAACGGGCGCTTTGTTTTGTTGCGACGCGATCGCCATTGCGGTCCTTCCTATCGACTGCCGAATGTTTGCTGGTTGTTACCTGGATAGCTACTTGTCCTCCCCCGCACGTAAGCGGTCATGAGTGATGGAGGGCTGCCATGGATTTCGCTTTTCCCGCCCTAGGTGCCGCCAGCCACTCGTCATGGATGTTATGTTTGAAGGCTGCGAGGGCCTTCTCGATCCGCATAATCGACGCATTTGATTTTTTCTTGAGGAACCGTGTCCGTAATTGTCCGCCGATTCGTCGCTGCTGAATTATGTGGCTTAGGTCATCGGCGCTCTGTGGTCGCACGATGTGCCCCGGAAGTTGTCAAGGAATGCGGCTTCCAGTCCTCCCAACACCCAATTGATTCTGCCGGCAAGCTGTTAAGCCAATGCCGAGCTGGTCCTTGCTTGAGGGGAGATATTTGATGGCATGGAGATCGCCACCACGGGCCATATGGATGTGAGGGAGATAATCTTCATCCAAAACCGCTGGGTCTGTGTGCCATCGAGGATTCGATGTTTACGGGTTTGAACCCTTCAGTGATTTGATGATCCATTACTTCATCTCGGAAGGAGGGTGTGCGCGCTCTATATCGGGTAATATCATGACGTAGCTCAAGGGAGCTTTGTCTCGCAGGTTCGCCCGCCGAGTTGTTGATCCGCGCGACGGTAGTCGCCGTGGATTGTGGGGCCCACGTGATCCGTAATAGATCTTGATTGTTTTGCCTTGTCCTCCAATATGTCTCGCAAGTCCGCGATTCCTCGTGGCTTTTACTTTTCGAGCGATGTCGGGTACGGTCCCGATGGAGGGCCTAGATGCTTCGTCCGAGCCACGGGTGGTCGGTTCACCAGACAGCGCTGGTGAAGAAGGTTTGTATGTTTCTCCTCTAGTCGGGGAGCAACTTGCTTTGGGTAGCTTTTGAGGGCGCTCGAAGTTCATACTTTGGCCGCGAGGACCACGGTCCATCCGCGGCCAGCAAGTCTTGATCAGCTTGAAGTTGCTCGCTTTCTTTTAGGCTATTTGCCGGGCGATAAGCCCGCGCTTAAAACGCTCTTGTTCGACGGGATCTCGGCACGATTAATTCGCTGCCGCTGATGCTTGCCTCGCTCCGGAGGGAGGTATGTAATTGTCATCCCTATCTCCTCATCGCCGCCTTCTCGAGGGCTGGCTTTCCGCCCTCCCTGGCCGAATCTTGCCGAGGGGGTTGTCTTCGCACTCTCCGGGTGTTATTGTCTCCGTGCCGAATTCCATTCTTGCTGTGGCGGATTTAGATCGAGCCACGACGGGCGGGCGCTTGGGCTATTTTTAGAGGAATCTGCCTCCGCTACTTTTTCTTCGCTCCCATCCTTTGGGGTGTCCACCATGTATATGTCGATGACGAGGTGGTCTTCAAAGGCCTTGTAGGCGCTGGTTCTTGATCGCTCCTGCATTGTCGCCCATACCATCGATGTCTTTGGAGTCGTAGTCTAGCATGTCGTTAGATCGCCGAGGCTACAAAGTGGGTGGTGCGGGCTTTGAATTTCTTCGTCGTCTCAAGATCTCAACCATCCCTGACCGCAGTCCGGCCAGGGCTCTCCTGATAACGAGAGATGCTTTAGCGAATTCAGGATGTCGCCAAAGGGTGAGTGCTGAAAGATGTCCGCGGCGGTGAACCCCATGATCGGCGCCCAATCGGATTTGATTGGTAGGGGCACAGGAGGTTTGAAGTTCGGCAAGGAGTCTGGCACCTCGGAGTCAAGGGCTTTATAGGGGACAAGGTCGGTATTCGGTTCAATCGTCGTAGAAGTTGCAGCCCCGAGGCGGTGTCCAGCCACCTGTCCTCGACCGCGGGTCGGCTCCAACTATGGGTCGAGCGACTCGAGCGCTCTGTGGTACCTGTCCCGTGGCAGAGCTAAGTCATTCCCATCGTGATAAGGCGGCACGCCTTGCCGGCTCAATCCATCAAGATCAAGTCTCCGCGATGTCACCGTGAATTTTAGGCTTCCAAATCTAGCCCGATGGCTGGGCGAAGCTGATTCGCTCCGATGGCTAGTGAATTGCCCGCAAGGCGATGCCGCCAACACGAAGATCTGTCCGGGAGAAAGGTCTCACCCGACGGCGTTGTTGTTGATGATTGACGGCCATCAAGTCGCCGGTGACGATACGAGGAACTCTCATGAAAGCACCAATGTCGGTGTCAAACCGCGGATCTCGGTAGGGGGTCCCGAATCAGCCTAGGCGGATGGTAACAGGAGACAAGGGACACGATGTTTTACCCAGTGTTCGCCTCTCGATGGAGGTAAAACCCTACTCGCTTGATTGATATTGATGATATGGGTAGTACAAGAGTGGATCTACCACGAGATCAAGGAGGCTAAACCCTAGAAGCTAGCCTATGGTATGATTGTTGTAATGGTTGTGTGTCCCACGGATTAAAACCCTCCGTTTATATAGACACCGGAGAGGGCTAGGGTTACACAGTAGTCGGTTACAATGGTAGGAGATCTACATATCCAGACGCCAAGCTTGCCTTCCACGCCAAGGAAAGTCCCATCCGACATGGGATGAAGTCTTCAATCTTGTATCTTCATAGTCTTGGAGTCCGCCGATGACGATAGTCCGCCATCCGGACACCCCTTAGTTCAAGCGCCAAGGCCCGACGCCGTTAAATCCCGCCACAAGAAGAATGGAGATTCCGCACCGAGATAATAATACCCCGTAAAGTGTCAAGACAACCCTCCAAAGAAGATTCAAAGCATGAGGATCGGAGAAGCCAGCCTCACGAGAGAGCGCGATTTAAGAGGTAGAGGATGATAATTACATGCCTCCTCCGGAGACGAGGCAAGCCTCAACGACGACTGTAATTGCCGTGCCCGAGGATCCCGTCAACAAGAGCATTTTAAACGCAGGCTTATGGCCACGGCAAATAGCCTAAAGAAAAAGCAGAATAGCTTCAAGCTGATCAAGATCTGCTAGCCAACAGATGGATCAAGTCCTTGCGCCAAAGAGTACGTTAACTCAACGCCTCCAAAAGCTACCTAAAACGCAAGTTGCTCCCCGATTAGAGGAGGAGGCATATAAACCTTCATCACCACAGACAATACGCAGCATCAACCACTCGTGGTCGCACAGAGGCCCCTAGGCCTCCATCGACCGCACTCAGCATCGCTGAAAAGTACGGCCACGGGGAATGCGCCGACTTGGTAGACATATTGAGGACAAGGCAAGATAATCAAGATCGATCACGGATCACGTACGCCCACGATGCGAGATGACTACCCACGGATATAAAGAATCCGCCGGGTCCGAATATAGTAGACAAAGCTCTCTTGAGCTATGTCGGATATTGCCCAATATAGAGGCGCCAAGACACCCACTATGCTTCACGATGAAGTAATGGATCATCAAACCTCAAGGGTTTAAACCTCAGAACATTGAATACTACGATGGCACAACAGATCCTCGTGGTTTGGATCAAAGACTATCTCCTTCATATCCATATGGCCCAGGTGACGATCTCCACGCCATCAAATATCTCCCACTCAAGCTTAAAGGACCAGCTCGCATTGGCTCAACAGCTTGCCAGAGAGTCAATTGGTGTTGGGAGGACCCGAAGCCGATTCCTTGACAACTTCAGGCACATATGTCACCACCGACGCATGACCTAAGCCACATAATTCGAGTGATTTAATCGCCGCATAATTCGGACACGGTTCCTAACAAAGAAAAATCAAATCATCGACCGTCCGGATGCAGAGGCCTCGCAGCCTTCAAACATAACATCCTTGACGAGTGGTCGGCCCGCACCTAGGACAGAAAAGCCCAAATTCATGGCAGCCTCACATCACTCATGACCCGCTTCGCAGGGAGGACACTGGCTAGCCCGCAGAATAACCTCAAAGAAAATTTCGCAAGTCCAATACCAAGGACCACAATGGCGTGTCGCATAAACAAAAACAAACGCCTAACGGTGATAACACCGAGGATACGGTAAGTCAACGCCGATTCAGAGGCTCTAAACCCGCACGAAGAAGCCATTCAAAAGAACCACTCCGGATCCGCCCAATTTGGACCGAATACTCGACCGCCTTGCCGATACATGGCACTCTCAAAAGCCAGCTAATCACACTAACAGGATTGTTGGGTATTCAAGCAGGCAAGTTAATCGCCAAAACAACGATAAGGGCTGTATAGCGATGACGAGGAGACCCATCCGCCGAACAAGAGAGGATGTATGGGTTTCACAAGTGCGGACGGTAAACATGATATACGCAACCCATATACCCAAGAGGGAGCGAAGCATGCACTTAGGGATGTATATGGATGGAGCCACGCTCAAGTTCAATCCATGGTCCTTCGCCCATCACTTTTGATCAAGGGACCACTCCCACCAATATCCGCCATGGCGGATTCACCGCATTGGTTTTAAACCCAATCGCCGACGGATTTCACCTTACTAGAGTCCTCGATGGATGGCGGAGCAGCCTAACCTCGCTTTATCGATACAAGGCGCAAGATGGGCATAGACCTCAAGGATTAAACCTACAAAGACGACCTTCAAAGGCGCCATACCGTGTAGAGGCCAATTGTACAGTGCTCGGTTACACTAGAAGTGGTCTTCGGATCCCTGATAACTTCCGGCGAGGAGTTAATCTTCGATATAGTCCTGCTCCGCAGCGGCTATCATGTTCGCCGGACGGACCTGCTGCGTAAAGTTCAACGCGTGCCGCATTATGCATACCTAAAGCTCAAGATGCCAGCCTCGAGGAGTCATCACGGTCAACGGAAACACGGAACGCTCCCTCCGAACGGAGGAACATACAGCGCTCGCGCGTATACGAGCAGCCTCTTAAGGCATCTCAAGTCCGCCGTTGCGCCGGACATGGCCAAGCGCCTCGAGTAACATACATCAAGACCACCGCACGCCCGAGCATCGCCAGAGTAATGCGGCCCCAACCCCAGCCCTTGCATGATTGAAGACTAGTCCTTCGCGACATCATTACGCCCGAGATACCATGGGCATAGGGGAGGGCACGACCACGACAGCCCAGAAGTGCGGCTCAACCACACTAGGGGCCCAAGTGTGTCGCTTTTTCTTTTTTCTTTTTCTTATTCACAGGACTCCGCTCACCTGAGGCCTTGCCGCAAGAGACTCCGCCAACTCACGA
>JAHHZJ010004336.1:0-21068 GCA_021437245.1 Aegilops speltoides | reverse complement strand
ACACCCTACGAGTCTTCAACCTCTATCTCTAAACGCAAACGTGGATGTGAAATTTGATGAAACAATGGTTCACAAAGAGAACTCCGCCAAGTACACTAGATGAAGCTTCCAAGTGAATCTATCGTGATGGGAACCGTGAAATCATGCCTTCAAGCACAACTCAAGAGGAACTTATCATCTCAGACCAAATCAACTCAAGACAATACTCGCATCAAGACAATCCTCCCAATAATGATAATGATCAGCAAGAGCAAAGTCTTCGTCCTGCTCATCCTCGTGTTGCAAATGAAGTTCAAATAGAAAAGATAATTGACAGCATCAATGCACCTGGTCCCTCACTGATCAAGAGCAACACAGCTAGCAAACTGTGGGCACTTTTCATTTGTGTCAATATCGTAACCCAAGAAAGGTCAAGCTTTTATGGAACCCGAATGGATTCAAGCCATGCAAGAAGAACTTCAACAGCTTCAAGCTAATAATGTTTGGGAACTTGTCAAGTTTAATTCGACCTCGCAAGCATAACATTATTGGAACAAAATGGATATATCGAAACAAGCAAGATGAGCATGGTCAAGTCGCAAACAAAGCACGCCTTGTGGCTCAAGGATATAGTCAAGTCAAGGAATTGACATCAATGAAACATTTGCTCGCTGCTAGGCTTGAAGCTATTCGATATCGCTAGCCTACGCTAATCATCACAACATATTGCTATATCAAATGGATGTGAAGAGTGCATTTCAATGGCAAGATTGAAGAAGAAGTATATGTCGCCAACCACCGGCTTTGAAGATCCAAAACATCCCGATATGGTGTACAACTAAACAAAGCAATCGTATGGCCTCAAACAAGCTCCTCAAGATGGTATGATACAATCAAAGACCTCCAAGAGCAAAGGCTTCAAACCAGAGCCCTCGATCCCACACTCTTCACGAAGACATATGATGGTGAATGCTTGTGTGCCAAATATATGTGGATGACATAATCTTGGCTGCACCAACCGTAAGTATAGTGATGAGTTTGGGTACATGATGCAAGAGCAATATCGATGTCCATGATGGTGAGCTAAAGTTCTTCCTTGGTCTTCAAATTCATCAAGAAAGAAATGGCATCTTCATATCTCAAGAAAAATACCTCAAAGATTGTCTCAAGAAGTTTGAAGGAAGACCGCAAAGGCTACACGACGCCAATGCCACCAAACACCATCTTGGTCCCGACGACAATGGTAAAGAGTTCGATCAAAAGGTATACCGCCCATGATTGGTTCTTTACTTTATCTATGTGCATCTAGGCCAATATTATGCTTAGTGTTTGCATGTGTGCTCGATTCCAAGCGGCACTAAAGGAATCGCATCACTTAGTCGTGAAGCTAATTCTTCGATATTTGGCTTACACCCCAACACTGGATTATGGTATCCCAAGGGCTCAAAATTTGATTTGTTGATTCTGATTGATTATGTTGACAAAGTGGATCGCAAGTCTACATCGCACATGTCATTTCTTGGTCGATCACTTGTCCTTTGGTCTTCAAAGAAGGTAATGTATCACTTCAACCCCAATCTAAATACATTGTGCCGGATCCGTTGTGCATTTATGGATGAAGCAAACTCCAAGGACTATGGCATCAACCTGAAACAAGTACCTCTTCCGACAACGAAAGTGCCATCAAGATAGCCAACAATCCATTCCAAAGACTCAAGACAAAGCACATTGAAATTGGCCATCACTTTCGTGAGATCATGTCATGAAGAAAGAATCGACATCATTCACGCCAACACCAAGACAACTGAATCTTCACAAAGCCCTTGGATGAGAAAAGGTTTTGCAAGTTAGGTGTGAGCTAAATATCTTGAATCCTCTAATGCCCTGGATCGGCACACATCCTAACACTTATGATGTTGATGACTTGATGGCAACACACAAAGTAATGTATATCTTCAATCAATGAAGATTTACACTAATGTGATAACATGGAATTTGACTTGAGCCCACGAAATTGTGCCCGTGTCCGGGTCTAATACTTCCTATACGGGGAAACGCCACCACCAAATTTCTCTGTTTGAAGTGTTTTCACCATGGCGTTATATTAGACTTCCATTTGGTTTGTCTTCGCCCAATTTATCTTCATGATTTTATGCACTTTGATGATTTGATTGCTTTATATATATATATAGTGTTTGTCCCACAACATTCACTTATAGCTATGTCTTCAAGTTGGATTTTTTTTGAACTAAGTGAATGGATCGGACCCAACCTCTATGCTTTCTATCTCAAACTCTATCCGTCCAAATCATATGCATTCTATTGAAACTCCGAATGTCTTCTTCCTAGTCCCAGGGCAAAGGACAAACATTAAATCTGTTTTAAATGACTTATCTTTATTGTTGAAATGAGAAGCCGAACAACTCTCCGATATGGCGGGGGAACGTGGGACAACTCAGTATGTTGATGCTTTCCACGGCCCTCGATGTGAACCGCCAGGCACCAGCAGAATTGCGCGTTTGCTCACCTACTTATAAATACTTGTCCTCCAGTAAAATTCTTCCACCTCCACCTCCCAAAACCCTAGCGCCACCGCTAGCTCTCGACGACGCCGACGAAGCTTAGCTGCCGCGATTTCCCGACGCCCCTCTCCCCCGACATCGCCCTTCCCCGGCCGCCAGGTGTCCTCCGTCGCCAAGTTAGGCACTGGGCTGAACGCTCTCTCCTATTCATCCCATCTAGCGTTCATGTAATTATAACTCTATTTTTACCACCTTTTTGATCTTCAAGATTCATCCTGCTTAAAAAAGTGTTTTCGCCATTCAATGTTAGATCTATTCTGTCGATCTCATACGCCTAGTCAATTCACTTAGATTTGCCTAGTTTGATTCCTCACTTGTACTTATTCACGGATTGGTACAACGAACAACTCACCTATATAAGTGAATGTCTTCGATCATGAGGTCAATGTCTTCAAACCGATTTATTTCAAAATCTTTTGAGAATGCATATGACCTCTTCCCTTCCTCGATTCTAATGTCACAGTACATGTCCTGGAGAATCCCTTGGTTCTCATAGTCCGATTGTTTAATACTTACAAGATCATATCAATTCTCCAAAGCCGCCTGTTACCAAAGAAGAAGTCTCCAAACCTTTGAACGAAGCCATTCGTTTGAAGTTCATGGCTGCGTAAAAATCAGCAAGGAAGGGTGGCAAGCAGAAGGAACATCCAAAGATCGCCATGACCAGCGTAACTCTACAAGACAGATCCAAGAGATTATCATCACAAAGACACGAATCCAATGGATTCACGCTATTGGGCTGAAGAATGGTTCAAGTACAAGTTTGTAACCAAGGAATATGCGAGAAGAATGTTATCAAGAGACCTTGGGGTGATATTCTCATCGAGCCTTCAACCCAAGAACAAAGTGGCTATTGCGCAAGGCTTCTATCCTTGCATGGTCCGTGGACCTCAACCCGAGAACGCATCCCACATCATTACTCGTGTCGCGGACGATGTCTCTTCAAGCGCAACCTTCAATTCGCCGCTTCGCCAAGAAAACAAGAAGTCATTGGGATTAGACTTCAACCCGTCCCTCCCCTTTGGGCCGACGGGCCCCCGTGATGCGTAACCCAATGTCATCGGCCCTTCTCCAATCTTGATGGCCTCATCACCTACATCTTGGTCCAGGGCCGAGTTGATCATTCCGATAATGATGGAATCGATGAAGCCCCCCCCTCCAAGCCAAAAAGAAGCCAAAGGCTTCAAGATCACCGACCTCCAAAAACTTGCGATCACCCATCGACTTCCCAAGACAAGGCCTCAAGATCAATCCCGATTCCAAGAGACGAGAAGAAAAGCAACTTGTCGGCATACCGATCAAGCTTGACTCTCCGCCATTCCCAAGAACCCATTGATCTGTCCAAAGGATGAAGATCTTGCCGATGGCCCTTTAAGAACGAAAAGAGCAAGGAAGAAGAAATCTTCAACAACTTGCCTCTTTGATGTGGCAATCATCCACAACTTCATTGATGAGTGGTTCGACACCCCAATCTCAGCTTTGAAGATTTGCCTTCCCATGGCCTCAGGCCTCTTTCAATGGCGCCATTGCTTAGCTAGCTCTCGCCAAAGATGTTGAGCTAAAGAACAAGATTGATTATGAAAAGGCTCAATTCAAGAAGCATGGGCCGCTAAGTGTTCAAGACGCGAAATTTCAAGGTCATGCTCATGACCTTAAAGAAGCTTTTCTTAAGAAGCGAAGAAGCTCGTGGCCTCGAGGCGCATGAAGAGTTTGGCCGATAAGTGTGCTTGCCCAATGAGGCCGAGAAGCAAGTCACTTGGCCCCGGCATACCCGTGATGGCAAGAAAAAGAAGAAGCTTCCCACACCAGCCCGCACCTTCAAGTCAAGAAGCCCTCGTTATCTTCCCCAAGCAGCATGATCGCTCGCCAAAGGTCACCACAACCGCTTGAATGTAAGAAGACGAGGGCTCCGGGAAGCCGAAAAGAGGAAGAAATCAAGCCTCGGGCCGCCCCCTCCAAGAAGAAGCGCAAGACCAAGAAGACTAGGGCTGTTCCCACGAGCCTTAGTTGTTGAACCCATTTCGGTTCGCCCGCCGTAACATCAAGAAAGAAGGATGATAGTCCATGAGCCCGCCCACAGAGGCTCATGAAGTCAAGATATTCCAGCAAATTAACCCACCCATCAAGACATTGGTCATGATGACAATGTTGAAGATGATGAAGTTTTCCCGATAAACACAACGGGTATCATCGCCTTTCACGAACAACGAACCATTAGCAGTTGTTCCGACGCCAATTGCTCAGATTCATCGGGTGATCACCCATAGCAACAAGACTCCCCAAACTCCCCAACAACAACAACAAGCTACACCTCACGGCAAGAAGAAGATGAAGACTTTGAGGCCCACCAACTCCATCTCCTAAGGCATTCCAAGATTTCCAGGGCGCAGGACAAAGGCCTCAAGTCCCTCCCGAGCTGCCCGAGGAAAGGGTGCAACGCCCATTTCCGCCCAAGTCTTTTCTCAACCCACCCAACCGGAATGTCTCCGAGTCCAAGCCAAGCCCCGGAAGACATTCCGCGATCACCGAGGAAAATCAAGAAGACGACGGTCCCTACCCCCAAAGGATTGAAGAAGTTGTTCTGTGAACGCAGGCCCGACCCTCCGTCCAAGAGGAGGTTGAAATGTTGAAGCTACCACCACTAACGCCAATGAAGCCAATGAAGATGGCGACCTAATTGGAGCCTACACCAACCAAAGGGCCGTAAGAGGCCACCGCTCGGTTAATGAGGCCATCCCGGAATCTAATGAGGCAACCGCCTAAAGCATCGGCCCCAAGCCCCCGCCTGTTCCCGCCACCAGGCCCCATAAATCGAGCAAGCATAAAAATGGATAACCACCGTCCGATGGCCCATTCGTACTCTCCGCCACCCCGACCTCAATTTGATTATCATGTTGAGCATAGGCCTCAGTCCGCCAAAGCCAAGACTGCCAAGGTTTTGGATGCAAAATCACCAGGTCCTTCAATGCAAATGGCTTAAAAGCACAATACCTTTTTAATAGCGCCAAGAACCCCTACCCAAGCCAAGGATATATCGACGGTTCGAGCCGCAGAGAAGCTATTACTCATGCATTCTATATGATCAAAGGGCGATTTTCCTCATATGCGCCGACACCGGGCCATTGTGGCTGCCGGTTTAAAGAAGCACTTGATTGCTTTCATGATGCGGGTCCCTTAACTTTGTGAGCATAAAGAACACGAATGAAGAGCTATTGCTTCAATTCTATGCTACTCACATTCGCTACAACAGAGATATCAAGACATGGGTCCCGAGTGGATGACCGAAATGTTCATCATGAAGCCAAACCTTGACATCATCGAGCTAAAGGCTAGCCACCCTGGAGAGCTATATGAACCGATTGTCCCACACCGCAATGCATTGAGAGCATCTTCCATAAGCCGTAACCCAACATGAGCCGATGTTGAGCATGATGAAGCCCTTGCCATCCGAGTAATATCCAACAGAGTTCTTTGTCAAGACCTTGAGTATCGCCACACAATATATCATATTATCCAAATAACTCTATGGCCTATCAAAGGACATTCATCCCGCCAAGCTTGAAGGAGCTATGAAGACATTGGTTTTACATTCTCAATGGAATTAGCTTCAATACTCAAGAATTCTTCATCGGCAACTTGCGCTCGGATCCACCTATTTGGTCCAAATTTTATGTCTGGGGTCATGCCCTCATCAAGAGACACTCATCCCAACTATTAGCCCCACTCGCAATCATCCGATCTTTTGCCGAGGTTGATATGTCGCTTAAGCCAATACCGACCCGCCAAGAAGCCCTTTTCTTCGAATGCCGAGCACCAAAGCTTCACTCAACCCATTGAAGTTGTTCGCAAAGAACACAATCATCCATTTGGAAATACGCCCGCCCATCGAGCACCCACGCCACGAAGCACCATTGCCCAAAGGCCCGAAGCGCTCCCTCAATGACCGAGAACTTTGTGGCCCTTCATCAAACAGGATAAGCATCACTATTGGCTCAAGAGGCGATGCAAAGCCCTTGGTGGATGTCAATCGTTCGAACCTTGCCACCAAGAATGCCTTTTTGCCATGAGACTTGCCGCGATCATGGAAGAGCTTGACCGCTTAGTGCAAGCATCTTCAAGACGATGGCTTCAATGAAAGATTCCAGTTTGACTCCACCTCCACGGACGTGTCCCACGCCGCACTCCATCTCTTGAAGACTCAATATTCTTCCTCCCGCAACTATCAATGCCAGAGTGATCGGATGAAGATGATGCTACTTCACCACCTCCTACCATCGACGACGACTCGCACCAAGTTCGCCGCACCGCCAACCAACGATGATAACCCCGCTTCACCTACTCATGAGGACGGTAGATGCTCTATGTCTTCAAACCTTTTGGTCCCATGAAAAAGGGGAGAAGGATGAGTTGATAGTCTTCCCGGTTCATATGGGCGGTTGCATTATATTTTGCCTTGGCTTACAACTTTCTTTTAAAACATTTGGTTCTTTGAGTTGTAACACCTAAACTTGATGGTTTCTGCACTTATTTGCTTTTATTGATGCGATGATAAATTCCATTGGCATGATAACTTCCGCACTTAGATCATTCTCGCAGACGTCCATTTTTCATTATGCATGTCATTCTACTTGCTATATCATTTCATGCATGATCAATTATCTTCATAAGTTGAAGTGGATCTCCACAAGTACAACTCTGCCATGTGCATTTGCATTCCAAAAGCAAATTACTTATATGCACATCTTCGTGGGGAGCCCTTGCTACTTATGAAGACAATTCCTATCCTTACAATTTCACATACTTTATCCCTGTTGAAAATCTTCAACCAGCTTTGTCATCAATCACCAAAAGGGGAGATTGTAAATGCATCTAGTGCCACCCCTAGTTGGTTTTGGAGTATTGATGACAAAGTTGGTTGAGGGACTAATGCGCTTGTGAGAATTGCAGGATAACGCAGTAGTGTCCCTCATTGATTCGGCTTTACCTCACCGGAGATGACCCCTAAAAATGTATGAAGACATTGAAGACAATGGTGGTATGAGAAGATATTCATATTGAAGACTATGACATGAGAAGACATTGCGTGAAGACTATGGAGCGTGAAGACTATGTGGTTTCGTTGTTTCCTTTTCTTCTTTGTTGAGTCATAGGAACCACCGAACTGTTAAGTGGGGTCCAAGTGAACTAAGTTAGAGTGACTGAAGTGATGCTCAACCCAAATCCTATGTCTTCGAGCAAAGACAATGAGAGCAAATCTTATCCAGAGCTGGATGAGTCAGCTTTGCTTGTAGCCCAAGTAAAGTTTCTCGGTGTGTTTGAAATCGACCGCTGGAACACATGTCAGCTCCTTAGTGACCCGTGGTCATTTTGGACAAATCAGGTTGTTGCCTTGTGGCTATAAATAGCCCACCCCTACACCATAAATTGGTGGCTGCTTAGATTTTGTGCATGACTTTGTCGCTTGAGAGCAACCCACCTTGAAGCATTTGAGAGAGAGAAATCTTGCAAGGACAAAGCCCAAACCCCAGAGCCAAAGAGTGTTAGGCATCATCAAGGCTTTCTGTCTCGTGGACCAAGACTTATTACACTTGAGGAATGTGAATCCTCCACCGGTTAGGTGTCGCGCTCGAGCATCCAAGAGTCATTGTGGATTGCCGTGAATGAAGTCTGTGAAGGTTTGGAAGTCTACCTTGAAGACTTGCCAGAGTGATTGGGCGAGGACCGTGTCCTTAGCTCAAGGGGAATAAGGTGAAGACACGGTCTTTTGAGTTAAATCTCAGCCTCCCTAACTAGACGCATGCTTGTCACAAAGAACTAGAACTGGTCCAACAAATCATGTGTCTTCAATGAGCAATCGGTTCTATGCCTTTCCACCCTTTACTTAAGTTTGTCTTCATGAAGTCATTGCCTATCTGTATCTCGCTTGACTTCAATGCTTGACTACTACCGTGATTGGCTTCATACTATCTTCCATCCCGATCCTTACTACTTGGTCGCTATTAGTCCTCGACTTTCACATCATTGCATGCTTGACTATGGCTTGCTTATGGTAGTTTATCTTCCGCTGCATATCAACTAGATCATTTCTGTTGTTTGTCTTCGAAACTTCTAAGTTTTGAAGACTTTCACAAAAATCGCCTATTCACCCCCCTCTAGTCGATACTAGCACTTTCACATCCACTCATTGGATAGGAGGCGCCTATGATAGGTCGACAGCGGCACGCACTCCAACAAAGGGTCCATTCCGTGAAAAAGGCCGACCCAAGAAAATTAGCAGTGCCGCCCATATAAGGCCTACTTGTGTCAGTCCATTTAAGCTCACGCACCCATACGAGATGCGCCAATTTGGCCCCAACGCCGCTAAATATTTGACACCATTGCAGCCCATCGTCCGCTCGAGCCCGTAACAGCCCGCTATATATTTGGGCCTATTATTGGCCCGATGAGACTTTGGCTCGTTAACGCCCATTCAATGGATGGGCAAATTTTTAGGATGTACATCTTTCGCCTTTAGCGATCAGTTGGTGTCAAACCGCGGATCTCGGTAGGGGGTCCCAATCGATGCCTAGGCGGATGGTAACAAGAGACGAGGGACAATGTTTTACCTGTGTTCGCCCTCTCGATGGAGGTAAAACCCACGCCCCGCTTGATTAATATTGATGATATGGGTAGTACAAGAGTAGATCTACCACGAGATCAAGGAGGCTAAACCCTAGAAGCTAGCCTATGGTATGATTGTTGAGATGTATGTTCGCCCCACGGATTCAAGGCCCTCCGTTTATATAGACACCGGAGAGGGCTAGGGTTACAGTAGTCGGTTACAATGGTAGGAGATCTACATATCCAGATGCAAGCTTGCCTTCCACGCCAAGGAAAGTACCATCCGGACACGAGCCGAGTCTTCAATCTTCTATCTTCGTAGTCTTGGAGTCCGCGGATATTGATAGTCCGCTGTCCGGACACCCCTAGTCCAGACTCCTCAAGAGCCTCGAACCAGTCTTCAATGACGATAAGTCCGCGGATAATGTTCGCATTGCAAGGCGGTTCCTTCCTTGAATAATCCAGAGAAGATCATGAACACCGTGATAGTGTCCGCTCGCAAAATAAATTCCACATTCCACCGTAGAGAGAATAAAATGTACACTTAGTTCGACTCGCCGACGATACGCGCAGGCCATCACACCGCTACCAAGCCTTTGTTTGAATCGCTTTTTACTATACCACCAAAGACGCTAGTAAGCGTTTCTTGGCACGCCCCTGTCGGAGCAGAGATCGTGTTCCCTTATTCCGGGATTCTCATTAATACGCGGGGTAACCCAACCGCTCTGCCGCCACGCCTCTATCGAGGGGAATCCCAAACGGTCACGAGATGGCCCTGGTATTTCTTCCCTTTATAAGAGGACCAAGGCCAGCCCTTGTTCTTCAATCTCACATCAAATCTTTTCCCCGCCCCGCCCAACACCCAGAGCCTCAGATTCAAGCGCCGATCCTCAATCATGTCCGGCCCGACCTCCGGTGGAGTGCCTCCTCCGCCACGGAGGAGGACATACGGTTGCGGAGGCCAAGCACTGCCCACGAGGTTTCAGACAGGTTGCCGCCTAAGGGCAGGCTGCAGCCCCCGAGCCCGGCGAATACGCCCTTTCATATCCCACCTCCGCCGGGTTTAGGTTCCCGACGGATCCCTTCGTGAGAGGGCTCTGCTCTACTATGGGCTGGACTTTCACGACTTGGCTCCCGAGTCCATCCTCCATATCTCCGCATTCATTATCGCTCAGGCCTTCCTCCGCTATCCCCCACTTCGCCTATGGTCAAGACCTTCAAGGTGGAGCCAAGATGATCGGGGGCGCTAAGAGTGTGGCGGGCGACTATAAGCAAGAAGGTCGATGCCTCGGGCTCGAGGGTTCCTTCAAGGAGGAACTTGACTGGCAGCAGGAGGGTTCTATATCACGCTCCTGTGGGCAAGCAGTAAAAGCCGCCGCCTCATTCCGCCGGGACCTCCACGCCAACCGATGTCGTGGGTCAACCAAGGGCTCAACTGGGGTCATTCAAGACGGCTTTCACTGCAGATCGATTCGAGATCTCCAAGCAGGGAGATCGACCTGATCAAGGTGATGCGTGTTATGCTAGTCGTGCATCTTTGCCTCGCAAATGCTGTCCTCTCCGCCTATGGGAATTCAACCCGAGGGACCTCGGATTCTCCAACACTTCATGGGTGCGATAACCGTGGAGATGTACAGCTGTTCTTCGACCACGTGGCGTGTCCGATTTGGCCGAGGATGCAGCCTAAGCCGCGATCGCCTGATACTCGTAAGTAGCTCGAGTCCGACATTCTGCTTACGTGCCTTTCTAGAGTTCGTGATCCTACCCTTTTGTTCTATACAGGAATGGGTGGCGCGATCAAGGCTGATAAGGTGTCCGCCCTCCCTGGAGACCGACTGAGCCCGTGGCTGGTCGGGATGTTGGAGGTTGCTCCACTGTATGGGGGCAACGGGAAAATAGAGGAGCTAATATTTCGCTCCAAAGGGCGCATGTAAGAGGAGGGAACCAAGAATCCTCCCTTCAGGGGAGAAGAGGACCGCCTCAAGATCCGGAGGCCAAAGCCCTAAGCGCTGGAAGAGATCTTCCCTGGTCCGGCCCGGAGAGAATCCTGACGCACAATCATCACTCAAAGGATCGCCTCCAATGAGCCGTGAGTATGAAAGAGGGAGTTAATTAGTAAGGAAATACCTTCATTTGTGCTTCAGAGGTAACCAAATATTTATATTGCAGTTCGGATCGCAGCTTCTCAGATGAGTTCATCTGGGACCTTCTTCCGAGATGATGGAGAGCGACACGCCCATCCGCAGCCGCCAGATGAGGCAAAGTAACCCGAAGTGTCATCACGGAGGGTATCCCCGAGTCCGTAGGGGCCAGAGTGTCGCACCTACTAGTGCCTCGGCCGAGAATCAAGAATCTGCTTGAGAGGGCGCCCATTTCGTAAGATCACCGATGCGTTAATGCGTATGGTGATTGAAGGATTTCGTCCGCCGAGAGCGGATTATGAATGCCGCCATGAGTTTGTCGGGTTTTGAGGTATGCAAAAATGACGACCTTTTGTCTTTTTAACAGTTTTGCACATGAAAAATGCGCCTCAGATAGATAGTAGCCCCTAAGACTCGTAGGTTGTCGGAAACGACAGCGCGTCGAGGATCGAAATCTCAAAATCTCAAGTAATGAATACCGCCGCCCTTATATGGTGGCGGATAGTCCGGGGCCAGCCGACTAATGAGTTTGCCGAATTAAGTCGGCAACTTGACGTGCGATGCCGACATCGCATGGTCAACCGCGACTTGACGAGTCGCAAGGTAAATAAATTCTCCAGCATTGCTTTATTTAAGGGGGTCAAGCCTCCTCCGATAAATTGTATGCCTGTACGACGGTGCGTTGCCGTGGAGAGTTTTCGGGCCGAACTTGCTCAAGCAAAGGAGCAAGCCCAGGCGAGTGACGCTGCTGCCTCAAGGCGCCAAAGAGTTGAAAGTCGAAAGGTTGCGCGACGCCTAAGTAGGGCGAAGGTGGCCGAATTGGCCAGAAATTAAAGGATGCTACCGACCGCAATGAGGCTCTTTGAGAAGGAGCGCTTATCGGAGCGGAAGACCAAGAAGGCCACCGCCGGTTAAGGATGCCCGCCCGCAATGCGGGCTATGAAGGAGAGAGCGCGCCAGTCGAGAGATCGTGGTCGGCAAGCTATTCCGCCTCGCCGCTGGTTTATGGATGCAAAGTATGCTCAATTTGAGCGGTCAGGAGTCCGGAGGATCCGATATGGATTTAGCGCAGTCGGCCGATGCCGCTAAGCACTTCCGAGCTGGGGATCACGAGACGGAAGAGCTGTATTGGTCTCAATTCCACAGTCCGGATCGCTCCTTCCATTGACGGACCGGTCGGGCCAATGGGCCGAAGCTAAATAGATTGTCCGGACTTTGCATGTTCGACATTGTGGCCTATGTCCGCCAGAGGTCCAAGGCGAAGCTACTTCGCTTGCTGCAGAATTTTGAGCGTGCCGCATATAAAGGATATGAAGCGGTCGGCCTGCATCGAGGGCGGCGGATGGCTTCTGCCCGTAAAGGCGCATTATCCGGAGATGGATGCCACCGCGTTGCCTCCCTGTGGTCCGGATGAAAGCCGCCCTCGCCGAGCACTACTGGGAAGGCGTGGCGCCGGTAATAGAGTCGAGTGCTCAAGAATGTAACATTCAAATGAACGCAGAGCTTGTAAATCGATGATTATGTTATAACTGCTTTTATACTTAAAGCGCCCAAGTAGTAAAACTTCCTATGCGCGCCACGATACTTTTGTATAACTTGAAAGATTGCAGTTCGCTTCAGCCCCCACGCATGTGGTGCGGGGTGTTCGCAAAATAGCGCTTGTCACACTTAATCCGGACGCCTCGGTCCTTTTTATAAGGAGGTGGTAGCGAGCTAACGAGGCAATCCGCACTATAATGCTTTATCACTTTCACTTAGCCTGGAGTTCGAGGGTGGGGCTACGAGATAGCTCCGGTGGCACCGCACATCTCCGGATTCGGGTGCGATGTGCTCGACCGAAACGGTCCTTCACAAAGCGGGAATTCTAAACATTCCGATAGTCGATCGAGTGGTTGACCAGACTCACAGATCATGACAATGCTGGCTTTTCATCGAGGTGCTCGCCAAACTTAACCGGGGCACAATCGCAGAGTTCTCCGGTGCCGCTAAGAATGATGATACGGAACATAAGGCAGCAAACACAGGAGCCGGGCAAACCCAACATTTGACCAAAGACATGATTCGAGCTGATGCATATAGTGCCTAATCTGAGACGCCTAACACCCCTAAGGTGTTCGGTCTTTATAATAATGGGCGAAGGTGCCCTAAGCCCCTAGTGTCCTGCACGGCATGGTCTTCTCGACGCTGCCGATGCTAAAGCGCCAGTTCGCTTTGGCTATAGGAAGAAACCAAGGAGAGTAACAACAAGTGTCGTAGACTAGGTAGGGTACCTCAAGACTTCAACTTGTGCACGGGCAATGAGCTTTCCGCAGGAGGTTTACCACGTGTCACCAAAACCTCCCGCCCATACCAAGACAAAGTATATAAGATGAAGATCGAGACCCGCAAGCGGAACTTGCCGGAAGACCGCCTCGCTCAAGGTTATATCACCCACGCGAGGCCCCGCCAGAGGAGCTCACCGAAGACTAGAAGATTATATCATCAAAGACACGCCGGCGCTTATGTGCTCCGGCGAGGGCCCGGGAGCTAGTTACAGAGTCCCGCAAGCCCCTGCCCGCAGAAACAAGACCCTCGCAAGGTACTTGCCGGAGAGAAGGCCAGGTGCCCACGCTCCAGCTCATCACCCACGCTGCCGCCTCGGGCCTTTCCAGAACGCTGCGGGGATGGTCAGGCAGCCTCGGGGACACGGTGGCACTTCACGGTGGTGGATCCATCGCTGCGGCGATTTCGGAGACGCAAGGGCGGAGCTTTGTCGACGGCGACGGGCATTAAATGCCCTTGTCCCCATCGCAAAAGTAGGTAGAGACCACTGCTCATGCAATCGTAGCTTCACCGTCCCAGACTGCTCCAACTACCACCTCTTTTACATTTTTACCTTTCTCCTCACGCGCCACCTGTCTGCGCCTTCCGACTATAAAAGGGAGGCCCATGCGCACGAGAAGAGGTTCGCTCGACTCATTCGATGCTATAACACCACCATACGCCGCTTCTCGAGCAAGATCAAATACAAACACAAAGCAGCAGAGAGTTTTATCTCCCGAGAGCTCCGGCCGGGTAAAATCCGCCGTCTCGCTCGATCTGCTCTTCAGGCCTCCTCCGCCTCGCATCAAGACTCACGAGCGGCCCCGCCCCATAGGTGTCCGCGGGCGGGCGCACTCCTCGCATCTTTGGCGCGCTGTAGGGGCGCCGAGGTTGTGCGGACTCGATCCGCGCGGCGCTTCTTCATCAACCTTCCACTTCATCAAGAACTTCGCCAACAATCGCGCCATGGCCCTCAAGAAGAAGCTTCGAGGTTGAGGCTGCTCGCTTTCATCCGCCGCCACCGAGCCAACGGTGGGCGAGGAGACGCTGCGGAAGGGTGGTCGCCGGCGGACGCCGCGGGCGCCACCAGATCCAAGGACAGACGGATGACGCGCTTCGTCTCCGTGGATCCACGCCCATCTCAACAAGACGACAACCCAAAGCGCCATACCACGGGAGGTGGTATCCGCCCGGGCACGGACACGCCGAGGCTCGCGGATGTTCCGGACCAACGTCCGGACACGAGCAAAGCGGCGCGCCGGGAGAACCTCGCCTTCTAACACCGTTAGGAGTCCGAGCATACCCGCCTCGCACCGCCGCTTCCCGCTCCTCCACTCCGGCAGCGCCTGAAGGAGCGCAGCTTCGACTTCCTCCAGCGGACAAGGCCAAGACCGAGGGCTACCATCAAGAGCCTGGTCGCCGCATAACGATTTTTTCACAGCTGCCGCACTCGCGCCGCTGCAAGCCGAGAAGACGGCGCTAACGGCGATAAGACCGCTGGGTGCAACCACCGAGCACTCCCCGCCGCAGAGCAAAAGACGCCGCCCCGCTGGAACTACGCCGACGACGGCTCCACGGCGTTGCCGGATCCGCGTGCTCGCCGATCAACGCCAGTCCTCGACGATCGGGCGATAAGAAGACGCCGGACCACGATCGAAGCGCCGCCGAGAAGCTCGGGCGACAATCGATCAGAGCTGGGAACGCTGCCGACGCCAGACGCCCGTGAACTGCAGCGATTGTCAGACGCTGCAGTCCCCTCGCGTTTCACCCGCGAAAGCCGCGCGGCCCAAAGGGCTCCAAAGATGAAGAACTTTAAGCCTCGACAATGCCGGAGAAGTACGACGGCAAGACGCACCTCGGAGTTCCTCAAGGTTCACACCATCGCGTGCAAGCGCCGAGGGCGCGACGAGAAGATTTCGGCGAACTCATTTCCGCCGTGCTTAGGCCAACGCTCGCTTTGGCTTATGCACTTGCCGAAGGCTCCATTTTCTTGGGCGGATTTGCCATCGCTTGTTGGCGCCTTTCACCGCGCCACAAACCCCACGGCCAGAGAGCGATTCCACATTTTGGCCCGTATGAAGGAGAATCGGCAAGTATATCCAACGCCACCGTGCAAGACAACATCCTCGATATCCACCCGCCGCGTTATCGCGTTTCCACCGAACGCGCGAATGCACAGATGCGTGAAGAGATGGTGATGACCAAGATTCGGATGTCACAGCTCTATGCTCGGTCGGCTAAGGCAAGACGGAAGAGGGGAGGAGACTCCTCGGGAGGATGTCGCAGGAGGAAGCGAGAAGCGATTTACACCGCCCGACAAACAAGAGCCGGCGGAACAACCAAGGAAGAACAAGAAAGAGGTGCTGCTGCCGAGAAGCCCGGCAAGGAGGCTCCCGCCAAGCAAACGCAGGGTTAGTCCCGCAAGGAGCCGCCCTCGAAGAAGCGGCATGCTGTGGCGGCTCGCAAGCAATATCGCAAAATCCACCGCACTAAGGGCCACGATCTCACCAATCGCAGCTGCCGAGTACCTCGCCGAGCAGCAAAAAGCCGAGTACGAGAGGCGCGACAAGGAGAAGGCCCAAGGTGGCGGAGGGGAGCCGAGCAAGAAGCGGCCGTTCAATGGCCGGGGAGGACGCCGCGACAAGGCCAAGCAGCGGCAAAGCGATCGACCTCCTCGGGGCCGCGACAAGGATGAGGAAGACGATGACGAAGATATGGAGGATGAGGATAACAGCGAGCAGGAGTTCCAGAAGGCCACGGAGGTCCTGAAGGCCGACGGTGGCGCTTCGACACCTCCCACCGCCAGCAAAGCAGGTGCGTGAGGTGAATGCCGCAGAGCCGCCTCGTGAGTCGCCAAGCAGATCCTCAAATGGTCCAAGCACGCCCATCATTTTTGACCTTGAGGATCACCCCGACCGCACCATCGCGTCGGGTGCTTGCCGATGCCGGTCTCGCCCACCATCCGCAACCTCGTGGTCACAAAATGTTGGTTGACGGCGGGCCGGCTGAACTTGATCTCCTCGCCGGATCAAGAAACTCCAAATCCCGGATGGCGAGCTCAAGAGACCGGTTCTTTCCAAGGAATCAACCCGGACGGAGTAAGCCTAAGGAAAGATCACTCACGGCGACCTTTGGCGGGAGCTCAATTTCAGGATCGAGCGCATCACTTTCAACGTCAGCCGATATTCCGCTATACAATGGAATACTCGCCGCCCCGCTCGCCAAGTTCATGGCAGCTTCCCATTACGCTTAAACGACTTCAAGATGCCGGGGCCGATAAGCGCCATCACCGCTCACGCATTTACAAGAAGGATGCACTTATCTCGCACCGACAAGATCTACCGACGCCGCAGCTGCGCCGATAAGAATACACTTGCCGCCAAGCTCCCGGAGGAAGAAGACGAAGACCGGCTCGGGGCCCACTCCGCAACCGCACCTCTTCGAGTGCGCCTGCGGGCGAGGACGCCCCGTCGAACTCCACCGCAAGAGTACAAAGGGAATGGCCGCCCACCGCAACCAAGAAGGTGCCCGCAAGGAGGACGGACCGTGGTACCTTTCACCATCGCGCCACGCTGACAAAGAATAGGAAAGCGCCATTGCTTTCCTCGGCGAATCGTCGATGTGTTTGCATGGCAACCATCCGACATCCCCCTGTTCCGTGAAGGTGATTGAGCACAAGCTTGCCGTTTCCCTGCGCGCCCATCAAGCAAAAAGTGAGGAAGCGCCGGAGCGCCAAGAATTCATCAAAAGAAATCAAGAAGCTAGAGGCAGAGCCTAGTTAGAGGTGGATCCATCCGACGTGGTTAGAAACCCAAAACAGCGAAGGCCAATGGGAAATGGAGGTTGTGTATAGACTTCACCGATGTGAATAAAGCATGTCCCAAGGATCCATTCCTTGCCCCAAGATCGACGATTGTTGACCCACCGGATGGAGTGCTCGCTTTTGACGAACCCGCTATCACCGATCTTTATGGCCAAAGAAGATGAAGAGAAGATCGATTCATCACTCCATGTGGCACTTATTGCTTCGACGCATGCCATTTGGACCAAGAATGCAGGATCAACATTTGCAAGGTAGTGTATAAGCTTTGAGCCGCAGATCCACGTAAATGTAGAGGCCTACATGGATGATATCGGGTGAAGAGCAAGAGCAAGGATATGCTGGTTCAAGATTTGGAAGAAACATTTTAACCCCAAGAAGATACAGCTTGTTGAACCCCGAGAAGTGCCTTTGAGTTCCTCCCAAACTTCTCGGTTCTTTGGTCACAAAGGGGATTGAAGCCAACCCCGACAAGATTAAAGCCATTGAGCGATTGAAGCCCGGCAGTCAAGGATGTCGGCTTGCAGGTTGTGGTTTCCCTCAAGGGTTCATTTCAAATCCAGAACGCGCCCCTACCTTTCTTCAAAATCTTGAAGAAGGGGTCCCATGAAGTGGACTCCTGGGGAGGCAGCCCGCAGGATTTGAAACGGTACCATCCTCCACCCAATACTTGTCGACCAACCACATGAGAAGTTGTTTCAGATAAAGGGCAACCAACCGGTGGTTAGTGTTTTAGTAGCGAGAGGAGTCCGACGAGGAGGCTACACCAGCAAGCAAGTCCAAACAAGGGGGGCGGTCCAAGCCACTGGAAAGGACAACTCAAGCAGAACAGGATGAGGTGCGAAAAGATGGTGCCCAAAGGTATTTTGTAAGTTCCTCCTGGGGCTAGATCAAGATACTCCGTGCAAAAGGCTTTTCCCCTCATGGCCTCGAGAAAGCGCGCCCTTATTCCGTGCACACGAATAACAGTGGTCACGCTCACAAGAGGATATTGCGTAACCCGGGTTTTCAGGATCGCTGAGGGCACTAGAACTGCCGAGCTTTGACTCAAGTTTGAAAGTACTTCAACCATACAGAGCCGAGCTTTGGCAGAATTATAGCAGAGGGACCCCAACGCCTGAAGAAGTCCAAGAAACGAGTACACCGCATAAGAAGCACAAGTGAATGGGTAATGTACTTTGATGGTGCCTTCCCGCAAGGCGCCGGCCAAGGTGGTACTCATCGCCCCACCGGAGAGCACCTCTATGTTATCCAGATGCACTTCCCAAGGGAGCAAGCAAAACAACACCGCTGAATATGAGAGTTTTCGCCGCCTCGTGGATTGCGGCCGAGCTTGGGATCGAAAGTTGATTGTACGGGAGATTCTCGCTGGTGGTTCGGCAAGGAACAAGAGCTATCGAGCCCTTTGATGGAAGCTTATGTCGATGAAGTGAGGAAGCTTGAGGAGCGCTTTGAAGGTTTGCAAATGGAGCACGCCCCGAGCTCGTAATGAAATTGCAGATGGCCTTTCAAAGTGTGCCTCAATGAAGTTACCTGTGGAACCGGGACCTTCTTGCCAAGCTGACTCAACCATCCGTCACGCCATTAATTGGGCACTCCAAGAAGAGAAAGTTGGTCTCCCGATACTTACCGGGGTCTCTCCGACCCCCGCCAAGGTCCCCAAGATCAACCACTGAACCCGAGGAACAGTTTTTTCCCGCAGATCCCGATCCGCATTAGAGGTTCCCGACAAGCCGCCAAGCTTGCCGGGGATTCAGGGCAGAGCCGGTTCTGTCAGAGAAGCCGAGGTTCCCCAGAAACCCTCATGCCTTTAGTCCTGCCGCTGAGCCCAAGTCGCAGGCGCAAAGAATCGTTCTTTCGAAACCGAGAACTTCCCACGCACCCGTAGAAATAGAAAAGATAAAAATAAGTATGTACCACGTGGATAACGAGCTGCGTAAGAAGGCCAATGGTGTCGATCAAGTGCATCTCGTGGAAGATGGATGGTTGCTGGAGAATACACGGAGGCATATTGCCACCACATTGGCGAAGGGCGCTTGGAAAGTTTCCGGGGTTCTTTGGCAAGAAGCCTCCAAGATGCAAGCACTAGTAACCAAGTGTGAAGCGGGGCCCATGCAAAGCGATTCATCAACCAGCTCAAGCCTCCAAACCCTTTATCCCGCCCTTTCGTCCGGGGCTCGATATCTCCCCTTTCCCTTTGCCGGGGCTTTGAGTACTTGTACGAGTAATCGAAAGTTCCAAAGTGGCCGGGGAGCCAGGAGAAAGGTGACAGACAATCAGCGGTCAAGTTCTTCAGATCGACAGGCTTCGATCCCTAACAGATTATCACCGAAACGCAAATCAGCTGGTTCCGGGAAGCTCGGCCCCAGCCCGTCCGGGCGAGCGTTCGCGATTACCACGGGCACCTTGACCTCTTCGCTACCGGGGTCCAAATCAACGCAAGAAACAAGATTGGCATCAACAATGATCAAGGCGAAATTTGAGGAGATGAAGATTCGAACTTACCCTGCCTCCCGCGTTTTTCGCCAAGGCGAGAAGTCATTCCACCCGAGGCGGCTGCCGAGGAGGGGGCAAGACCCCGGGCGCTTGGCGGCTCGGGCAGCTTGGCTTCCCGGAAGGCGGTTGTTCCGGAGGCCGGCCCGCCTCCGCCGCTTATGGAGGCGCCGGAGAACGCTTAGGGCTTTCGGGGGGAGGTCTCCGACACGAGGAGAGGTCGTCAAAGATCCGGGACCCGCCCGGGCCCTCGGCGGCCTCCGGCCCCTCCTCCTTCCTCCTCCTCGCCGGGTTTCCTGGCCACTTTGCGCCCGGGAATTTCCCTTCGCATCTCCGCCCCTCCCAAAGCGCCACCTTTTGGCCTCCCGATGCGTGGATCCCGGAGTGCCTGGGGGGGACCCGGCGCTGCTGAGGAAGTTGCCAGTCCAGATCTCCGCCCCGCCGGCTTGACGCTCGGCCTCCGTAGCCGAACTCCCCCCGCCGCAGGGCTCTTACCCGAGAAGCTATGTACGCTATCTCCGGTCCGTGGTGTCCCGTGTCAGCTCCCGGTCTGTTTTTTTTTCGCCACCTCTCGGTTGTCGAAGGAGGACGCCTATTGGCTTGGGCGGAACCATTGGGCCCACGCCGCGACGCACGCGGCATCATGGCGAAAGACGATCCCGAGTTGGGCAGAGGGGCACCACCCCGGGAGGTTCGAACCACCGATGGGCCGGTCAATTTAAAGGTTCCCCACCATCCTCTCAACCCCGGAAGTTGAAGTTCAGCCCGGGCGCAGCCTCATTATATCCCCCGGCCCATACCCCAGCCGCCTTTTCCGCCTTGGAGGGGGGGGGCGGGAGGAAATCGGCCCTTTCGAACGGACAGCTTTGGCTCAAGACAAAGAATCCAAGGGCGACGCGAGCTTGACGCTCCGATCCAGACGCCCACCCGCCAAGACGAAGGAGTTGGCGCCCGGGGAGTGCGGGCTGCCTTCAACGACCCAGCACCATCGACGCCACTCTTCCCACTTGCCGGAGCTCCCCCAGAAGTAAGATGCCTTCTGGCATTTAAAAACCCAAGAAATTTCCGAGAGGGGGGGCCCCGCCTAGGAGTGAAGAAGTGCCTAAAAACGCCACGCTTTGTATCATGAAGCGAATGTGGGAAACCGCCAAA
>JAHHZJ010004333.1:0-37397 GCA_021437245.1 Aegilops speltoides | reverse complement strand
TTACATTGTAATCTCGTGGACGGATCGCTTCACTTCGTTAGACCAAAACGCTACTTAAGGGAAACAGAGAGATTGTAATCCCATCTCGTGAGACCGAGATCCCTATCGGTGAGACCGACTTGCCTAGGGTTTGTGGCAAGTATATGACATTTGAACTCTGTGGCGCCGGATAGAAAGAATCGGTATGGCCGAAGTTTGACTTTGGGTTTAGGTCATATGTGGATGTGAGAAAGTAGTTGAGGGTTTTTGGAGCATATCACTAAGCACTTGAAGCAAGAGGCTCATTACAACACCTCATCCCTCCTTGATAGTATTGGCTTTTCCTATAGACTCAATGTGATCTTGGATCACTAAAATGTAAAATGAACAGCCTTGAGCTTTTGAGCTTGAGACAATCCTTTGTCCTTAGTATTTTGAGGAATCCACTTTCATCACCATGCCATGCCATTCATTGAGCTTTCCTGAAATAATAGTCTTGAATAGCATTAGCTCAATGAGCTATATGTTGTTATGAATTACCAAAACCACCTAGGATAGTTGCACTTCAATCTCCCCTTTTGGTAATTGATGACAGCGTGATAGATCAAAGCTCGACAAATGATAATAAGATTGAAAACATCGTCGCTTTGAGAAGTATGTGATAAGCAAGACCTCCCTAAATTTGTGCATAGGTTAAGATTTTCTTTGACTGCAAATGCACAAGGAATTAGGCTCATGGGTTACTCTTCCATGTCACATACATCTTGGTGGAGCGCTCAAAATAATAAAGATTGAATACATGAACTCATCACCAAGCAAAGTGAATGATCATATAAGGATAGGTAAGATAATATCATCTAACAAGCATAAGTGTAGCTTATGATCAAACACATGATCATCAATGTCTCACAGATAATAGCATAGTATCTCAAGCAATCAAAAGCAAATAAAGTTTAACCACCAAAGCAAGAGAGAACAAAAGCAACACTCTCTCGAAGCCTATGATCTATATATTTTTCTCCCTTTGGCAACAAGTTACCAAAAGTTCCTAGAAAATGCATAGTACTATATCGCTCTCGTGCTTGGTCTTCGTGTGGTGGTGTAGAGATGGCTGCTTGGACGAAGGCTTCAGCTGATGTGGATGGAGCTGGAGGAGTTGGTGCCGAGCTGGTTGCACCGGAGCTGTAGGAGCTATAACTGTGCAGATGAAGTAGCTCGTGTCCGCACAGTAATCGCAGCTGATCTCTAAGCTCTAGGCACTCGCAAATGCATCGCTGGTTGTCTTGCCCTTCCTCTCTCGCATGTCATCCTCAGTAGCTGCTCCACAACCGATTGAATCTCGCCATTTTGACATCTAGATCATAGAATTTCTGTTCCATGATTCTTTCCTGTGCTCTCCGGTTTTGAGTTAGGTGGCCAACCCTTCTCAATCCTCGAGTTGATGCTATCAAGTAACCAAGCTGCTCCCTGCTTGTTCTTCAAAGTACTCGATGCCTCCTCTTGAGTTGGCATCTTGGCAGCCTTCTCTTTCTTTGCTTTCTCCTTCTTCTCTTGAGCTTGTACTGATTATGGTTCATTCTCATTCATCACAACTTGATTGTACTAAAATTCTAGATAGATAGCAAAATGTTCCTTGTCCAAGCAAGTATGTGCATGTGCCCATCTTTGAGTTAATCAACTCCTGAATTTGTGGGGCATATCCACAACTTCTCTTTGGTCTCGCTATCCTCTTGATAGTCTCAATCATGAGGCTCATGACCTTGAATTTCGGGGCAAATCAAACAAGTGTAGCAATTTTATAGAATGGCCTCTCGATCTTGTTGTGGTCACCGACTTGGGCAATAGAGTATGCCTTAGGATCCAGCTTGATCGCTGGCAGCCCCGATGTAAGAAAATGAACTGACCCAAACTTATGTGTCTCAACCGCAAGATCTCGGGATTTCCTTGTACATATGAGCCATGGTATTGTGATCCATCTTCTTCTTGGCATAGACATCCAAGTCATCTTCCCGATCCTTGGGTGCATTAATCAGATTGGCCCATTCCTCAATAGTTGATTGCTACCTTGTACCTTCAGACATCCAAACTATCCTGCCATCTGGATAGAAATGTGTTGTGGAGTAGAATTGCATAATGAGCTCATCATTCCACTTTGTGAGCTTCGCCCAACAAAGTCTGCAACTCCACAAGCAATGAAACTGTCTTGCACTCTGTGATAGTGTTCTTCATTTTCCTTCATGTAGGTCCAATGACCCACCTCATATCACACACTATAGGATTCTTGTCCAACATCACTGCCTCATAGAAATCCTGTTGTTCCTTTGTGTGGAACCTGTAATCGACAACAAAGTCTTCTTCTCCCGAGCAGCATATGGATCCACAACCTCCATAGTCCGAGTCCTCGCATCCTTTCTTAACTTCATGTTCTCAGCCACAGATGAGCATCATTGTGGTCTGGAATCTTTGGCTTCAACTTCCTCAGACTTGTCCTTCATCATCTTCCTCAAGAAGCAACTTCTGTGCACCGGGCCTTGTTCTTCTCAAAGCAATGGTATACTCCGGTATTCCTCTTTGGTGCATACTTGGGCTTTAATGTTGCAGCCCCTCGACTTTATATCATCACCCATCAGCTTTTGTGCCTTGGGTGTGCAAAGAACCTCTTCTTCCTCTTCTTCTTCCATCATGGAAGGCTTTCCAATCACTCGCCATGGTCTTTGATTCTTTCCTTCCTCTTCTTTCCTTCTCGCATTGGCTCTTGGGATCAGGTTTTTCAGTACTTGTGTTGATCCTCCGACATTCAAAGATAGGTGTCCTCTGGTAGGGACCTTCCTATTAAGTCCGTGCTTTGTGGTCTTTGCTAAGCCATACCCTTTTGAGCACTACCTTCTTGGAAGTAGCCTCATCTTCAACTACCACCTAGTCCTCATCCTCGAGTCCGAGGTTTTCCTTCCTTCCGCTCTTGTGGCTGCTTTAGGCAAATTGCTAGGAGTGCTTCGCTGCCATCATCTCAAGTGCTAGAGGGACTAGTGCCTCACTCATCCTGAATCGCTCTTCTTCCCTATTCTCGACCAGTGAACTTTGGTCCGACATGCCGCAAACACCCATCACGACCCTGTGAATAGTTATAGATGAGATAGAATGGATGAGCATCACAAAATGCGAGATTTTTGCAAAAGAGTGATTCAAAAACTTAGTTTTAGTTTTACACGTAAAGCATTTCGGATCAACCGATTTTCAAACTCGGTGATACCAAAGCAGTTTTGGAACCTAAACTAGTGAACTCGGTCATTTAAGTACAAGTTCGTGGCACCGAGACTGCTAGGGTTTCACAAAGTTCTAAAATCGGTCACACCGATTAGCAATTCTCGGTCGATGAGAGAGTTACTAGTGCAATGGCGTTAGTCGAATCGGGGGACCGAAGTTTTCAACTCGGTGGGTCCGAGATGGTTTCGCCGGAAACCTAACCCTAAATTTTCAAATCGCATCTATTCTAAGGATTGTTTTGACTGGATAGGAGTGTTTCAATCGTGGCAAGAATCATAATGAACACAATGTGCTGAGAATCGATGAGGATAGCACCGCGATCGAAGTTCATACCCTAGTTTACGATGAACTCGCCACGGCGGCAACGGCGGAGAAGAAATCCGTTGACGGCAGCGGAGACCAGCGACAGGAGGCTGCTCGCGACGAAGTCGACGATCCGGAGACCTAGTAGGCAGAGAGAGCTATGCGCGGGCGAAGAGGTTTGGAGAAAGTTTTCCAAATTTTGCCCGTGTATATATAGCCCGACACCGCCGGTGTGACCAGAAGGAACGACTTGGTGGCACCGAGATGCATAACTGCTGACAACATAAAGAAATCGGTGTGACCGAAGTTCAAATCGGTTGCACCGAGATTGAAAACCTAGATCGACTTAGTGATCTCGGTAGGACCGAAATGGAGGAATCAGTCGACCGAGAATCACAAAGAAGTTTTGGAAGTTTAAGTCTATGACTAATCGGGACTCCGAAAGTGCTCTCACACGTAGAGTGGTTCGAATCGACTTGATCAAATTTTGTGATGTAGCATGAATAGAGTTTGAGACGAGAAAAGCATAGATAGATAGAGAAGGTTCTTAGGCATTCTTGTCCATCCACTTGGCCAAAGAAAAAGAAGCCAATAAATCAAAGCAGCAAGTGGATGTCCTCGAATGAGGAAAATATGCAACCAACATGCTCACACAATAAAATGGCAATGAAATATGTGGCAAAGCATGCACAATCATTCTACCACTTGTAGGACCTTGAAGTATGTCTAGAGGGGGGTGATTAGACTACTTGACCAATTAAGAACTTAACCTTTTCCCAATTTTAGACTTTGGCAGATTTTAGCTATCTTTGGACACGCTAAGCAATCTTCACACAATTCAAGCAAGCATGCAAAGAGTATATGAGCAGCGGAAATTAAAGCATGCAACTTGCAAGAATGTAAAGGGAAGGGTTTGAGGATTCAAACGCAATTGGATACACGGATGTTTTTGTCATGGTTCCGATAGGTGGTGCTATCGCACATCCACGCTGATGGAGACTTTAACCCACTAAGGGTAACGGTCACATGAGTCCACTGAGGGATCCACCCACGAAGGGTCCAATGGAAGAAGCAACCTTGTCTATCCCACCATGGCCGCCGCCCACGAAGGACTTGCCTCACTAGTGGTAGATCTTCACGAAGTAGGCGATCTCCTTGCCCTAACAAACTCCTTGGTTCAACTCCACAATCTTGTCGAGGCTCCCAAGTGACACCTAGCCAATCTAGGAGACACCACTTCCAAGAAGTAACAAATGGTGTGTTGATGATGAACTCCTTGCTCTTGTGCTTCAAATGATAGTTCCCCAACACTCAACTCTCTCTCATAGGATTTGGATCTAGTGGAAAGAAGATTTGAGTGAAAGCAACTTGGGGAAGGCTAGAGATCAAGATTCACATGGTAGGAATGGAATATCTTGGCCTCAACACATGAGTAGGTGGTTCTCTCTCTAAATGGTAAGTTGGAAGTGTAGGTTTGTTATGATGGATCTCTCCACTAATGAAGAGGAGGTGGAGGGTATATATAGCCTCCATACAAAATCTAACTGCTACATACACAACTTGCCAAACTCGGTGGGACCGATTGGTAAACCTCGGCCGACCGATTCAAAGCAAATCTAGTGACCGTTAGGATTTTCGTGGATCGACATGCAACTCGGTAGGACCGATATGGTTAGGGTTAGGCATAACGAATCTCGGTGAGACCGATTGCACAAACTCGATGAGACCGATTTTGGTAAAAAGCTAACCAGAGAGTTGGTCGTAAACTCGGTGGGATCGATTCGCCATTTCAAAGGAGACCGAAATGTTACGAAGGGAAACAGGAGTTTACATTGCAATCTCGTGGGTCTGATCGCCACTTCAAGTTAGACCAAACGCTACGAAGGGAAACAAAGAGATTTCAATCCCATCTCGGTGAGACCGATTTGCCTAGGTTTGTGGCAAGGGCTATGACATTTGAACTCGGTATACCGGATAGAAAGAATCGGTATGGCCGAAGTTTTACCTTGGGTTTAGGTCATATGTGGATGTGAGAAAGCAGCTTGAGGGTTTTGGAGCATATCACTAAGCACTTGAAGCAAGAGGCTCATTACAACACCTCATCCCTCCTTGATAGTATTGGCTTTTCCTATAGACTCAATGTGATCTTGGATCACTAAAATGTAAAATGAACAGTCTTGAGCTTTTGAGCTTGAGCCAATCCTTTCGTCCTTAGTATTTTGAGGAATCCACTTTCATCATCCATGCCATGCCATTCATTGAGCTTTCCTGAAATAATAGTCTTGAATAGCATTAGCTCAATGAGCTATATGTTGTTATGAATTACCAAAACCACCTAGGATAGTTGCACTTTCACACCCGCCACCACCTGTGTGCAAAGCACGCCAGAGAACCAGCCTTATGTAAGCGCATACACGTAATGTCGGTCCGGCCGCTTCATCCAACAATACCACCGAACCAAAGTATGACATGCTGGTAAGAAGTATGACTTGTATCGCCCACAACTCACTTGTGTTCTACTCTGCATATAACATCAACACATAAAACCTAGGCTCGGATGCCATCGTTGGGGAACGAGTAATTTCAAAAAATTCCTACGCACACGCAAGATCATGGTGATGCATAGCAACGAGAGGGGAGAGTGTTGTCCACGCACTCAGACCGAAAGCGAAGCGTTAGAACAACGTGGTTGATGTGGTCATACGCCTCACGGCCCAACCGATCAAGCACCAAACCACGGCACCTCCGAGTTCTAGCACACGCTCAGCTCGATGACGCCTCGAACTCCGATCCAGCCGAGTGTCGAGGGAGAGTTCTCACAAGACGACGGCGCAGGACGATCTTGATGTTCTATCTCACAGGGCTTCGCCTAAGCACCGCCACAATATTATCGAGGAGGACTATGGTGGAGGGGCACCAAGACACGGCTAAGAGATCAAGAGATCAATTGTTGTGTCTAGAGGTGCCCCTGCCTCCCCGAGATATAAAGGAGCAGGGGGAGGCGGCCGCCTAGGAGGGGCGCGCCATGGGGAATTCTACTCCCACCGGAGTAGGACTCCTTCTTCCTTGTTGGACTAGGAGAAGGGGAAGGAAAGGAGAGGAGAAGGAAAGAGGGGGCCGCCCCTTGCCCTAAACCAATTTGGTTTGGGCCTTGGGGGGCATGCCCCACACCCCTTGGTGCCCTCTATTTCCACTAAGGCCCATGTAGGCCCATTACAGCCCCGGGGTTCCGTAGAATTTCTCAGCATCGCAGAAAACTCGATTTCAGCCGAACACTTCGACATCCAAATATAGGCTTCCAATATATCAATCTTCATGTCTTGACCATTTCGAGACTCCTCGTCATGTCCGTAATCACATCCGGACTCAACAACCTTCGTACATCAAAACTCATAAACTCATAATATAACCGTCATCGAAAACTTGCGTTAAGGACCCTACGGGTTCGAGAACTATGTAGAAATGACCGAGACATGTTTCCGCCAATAACCAATAGCGTAAACCGGATGCTCATATTGGCTCCTACATATTCTACGTAAGATCTTTATCACCAAATCGCATAACAACATACATTGTTCCCTTTGTCATCGGTATGTTACTTGCCCGAGATTCGATCGTCAAGATCTCAATACCTAGTTCGATCTCGTTATCGCAAGTCTCTTTACTCGCTATGTAATGCACCATCCCGCAACTAACTCATTAGTCACATTGCTTGCAAGGCTTATAGTGATGTGCATTACCGAGAGGGCCCAGAGATACCTCTCCAACAATCGGAGTGACAAATCTTGATCTTGAAATACGCCAACTCAACATGTACCTTCGGAGACACCTGTAGAGGTCCATATAATCACCCAGTTACGTTATGACGCTTGGTAGCACACAAAGTGTTCCTCCGGTAAACGGGAGTTGCATAATCTCATAGTCATAGGAACATGTGTAAGTCATGAAGAAAGCAATAGCAACATACTAAACGTTCAAGTGATAAGCTAACGGAATGGGTCAAGTCAATCACATCATTCTCCTAATGATGTGATCCCGTTAATCAAATGACAACTCATGTCTATGGCTAGGAAACACAACCATCTTTGATCAACGAGCTAGTCAAGTAGAGGCATACTAGTGACACTATGCTTGTCTATGTATTCACACATGTATTATGTTTCTGGTTTATACAATTCTAGCATGAATAATAAACATTTATCATGAAATAAGGAAATAAATAATAACTTTATTATTGCCTCTAGGCATATTCCTTCAAATAAAAGTTCATATTGACATAAGAAATAGTAATACTTCAAGCACACTAATCAAAGCAATCATGTCTTCACAGTAATAACATGGCTAAAGAAAGTTATCCCTACAAAATCATATAGTCCTGTTTGCTCTATCTTCATCACAAAAAGTATTTAATCATGCACAACCCCGATGACAAGCCAAGCAATTGTTTCATACTTTAGAAATCTCAAACTTTTTCAGCTTTCACGCAATACATGAGCGTGAGCCATGGACATAGCACTATATGTGGAATAGAATGGTGGTTGTGGAGAAGACAAAAAGGAGAAGATAGTCTCACATCAACTAGGCGATCAACGAGCTATGGAGATGCCCATTAACAGATATCAATGTGAGTAAGTCGGGATTGCCATGCAACGGATGCACTAGAGCTATAAATGTATGAAAGCTCAACAAAAGAAACTAAGTGGGTGTGCATCCAACTCGCTTGTTCACAAAGACCTAGGGCATTTTGAGGAAGCCCATCATTGGAATATACAAGCCAAGTTCTATAATGAAAAATTCCCACTAGTATATGAAAGTGACAACATAGGAGACTCCTATCATGAAGATCATGGTGCTATTTTGAAGCACAAGTGTGGTAAAAAGGATAGTAGCATTGTCCCTCTCTCTTTTCTCTCATTTTTATTTGGCCTTTCTTTTTTTCTTTTTTGTAAAGTCCAAGTCTCATCCCGACTTGTGGGGAATCATAGTCTCCATCATCCTTTCCCCACGACAATGCTCTAATAATGAAGATCATCACACTTTTATTTACTTACAACTCAAGATTACAACTCAATACTTAGAACAAGATATGACTCTATATGAATGCCCCTGCAAGATAACGATATGCAATGAATCAAGAGTGACATGTATGAAAAATTATGAAGGTGACCTTGCCACAAATATGATGTCAACTACATGATCATGCAAAAGTAATATGACAATGATGATGCGGTCATATAAATGGAACGGTGGAAAGTTGCATGGCAATATATCTCGAATGTCTATGGAAATGCCATAATAGGTAGGTATGGTGGCTGTTTTAACGAAGGTATATGGTGGGTGTATGGTAGTGGCAAAAGTTGCGCGCATAAGAGAGGCTAGCAATGGTGGAAGGGTGAGAGTGCGATAATCCATGGACTCAACATTAGTCATAAAGAACCCATGTACTTATTGCAAAAATCTACAAGTCATTGAAAACAAAGTACTACGCCAAGATGCTCCTAGGGGATAGATTGGTAGGAAAAGACCATCGCCGCTCCCCGACCGCCACTCATAATGAAGACAATCAATAAATAAAATTGTGCTCCAACTTCATCACAAAGCGGTTTACCATACGCGCATGCTACGGAATCACAAACTTCAACACAAGTATTCTTTAAATAAATAATCACCCAACTAGCATGACTTTAATATTACCACCTCTATATATCAAAACAATTATCAAGTATCAAATTGATCATAGCATCCAATTCACTTCCTATGATAGTTTTTATTATACCCAACTTGATGCCCATCATTCTAGGACCAATTTTATTACCATAGCAAATACCATGCTATTCTAAGAGACTCTCAAAATAATATAAGTGAAGCATGATAGATCAAAATTTCTACAAAGTTAAGCCACCGCCGCTCTAAAAGATATAAGTGAAGCACTAGAGCAAAAGTATCTAGCTCAAAAGATATAAGTGAAGCACATAGAGTATTCTAATAAATTCCAATCATGTGGGCTTATCCCAAAAGGTGTTCACAGAAAGGATGATTGTGGTAAACTAAAAAGCAAAGACTAATATCATACAAGATGCTCCAAGCAAAACATATATCATGTGGCTAATAAAATATAGCTCCAAGTAAAGTTACCGATAGATTTGAAGATTTAAAGAGGATGCCTTCCGGCATCCCCAAGCTTAGGCTTTTGGTTATTCTGAATATCTTGGGTGCCATGGGCATCCCCAAGCTTAGTCTCTTGCCACTCCTTATTCCATAATCCATCAAATCTTTACCCAAAACTTGAAAACTTCACAACACAAAACTCAATAGGAAATCTCATAAGTCTGTTAGTGCAAGAAAGAAAAACCACCACATAAGGTACTGTAATGAACTCATTCTTTATTTGTATTGGTGTTAAACCTACTGTATTCCAAGTTCTCTATGATTCATACCCCTACATACTAGCCATAGATGCATCAAAATAAGCAAACAAAACACTAAAAACAGAATCTGTCAAAAACAGCACAATCTGTAGCAATCTGTAACTCACTTAATACTTCTCGAACTCTAAAAATCCTACCAAAATAGGAAGTCCTGGGAAATTTGTCTATTGATATACAGCAAAAACAATCAATGCAAAATCACGTTTCTGTGAATTACTAAAATTATTTTGTGCGCATAAAGTTTATATTTTCATCGAATCAAATTAACTATCACCATAGGTTATCCTATAGGTTCTACTTGGCACAAACACTAATTAAAACATGAAAACACATCTAAACAGAAGTTAGATGAAAAATTTATTACTAAACAGAATCAAAACAAAAACTAAAATAAAATTGGGTTGCTCCCAACTAGCGCTATCGCTTAACGCCCTAGCTAGGCATAAAAGCGAGGATAGATCTAAGTAGTGCCATCTTTGGCACTCAATTCATAAGTAGCTCGCATGATAGATTCATAAGGTAGTTTAACTTTCTTTCTTGGAAAGTGCTTCATGCCTTTCCTTAATGGAAATTGAATCTAATATTCCTTCCTTCATATCAATAATCGCACCAATCGCTCTAAGGAAAGGTCTACCAAGAATAATAGGACAAGAAAGATTGCAATCTATATCAAGAACGCTAAAATCTACTAGCACATAGTTCCTATTTGTTCCTATTTGAAATTTGGGCTATAGATTTTCAAGCCGAGTGATTTGAGAGTTCAAACCATAAAATTCTTTAGACATATCATCAAGCTCTTTGTTCATAAACCCTATAAAACTTTTTTTTGTTCTTTAAGCTCCTTTCTCAAGAAATTATTATGCTCAAATTGTAAAGTCATAAACTTCTAATGTTTGATTCAATCTCATCCAACCTTCTAAGATGAAGGTCGGAGTTCTTAGGCAAAGCCATAAGGGCAAACAGCACACAAGCAAACAAAAAAGCAAGCGAGAGAGAGAGAGATTGGGAAAGAAAGGGCTAATGAAATGGCAAGCGTGAAGTGGGGAGAGGAAAACGAGAGGCAAATGGCAAATAATGTAAGTGCGAGGGAGATGAGTTTGTGATGGGTACTTGGTATGTCTTGACTTGAGCGAATACCGGCAACGGGCGCCAGAAATCCTTCTTGCTACGCCTTGAGCTTATGCTGGTTTTCCTTGAAGAGGAAAGGGTGATGCAGCAATAGTAGCGTAAGTATTTCCTCGCTTTTGAGAACCAAGGTATCAATCTAGTAGGGCCTCGTAAGTCCCACGCACCTACACAAACAAACAAGAACTCACAACCAACACAATAAAGGGGTTGTCAATCCATTCAAGGCCACTTGCAAAAGTGAGATCTGATAGAGATAATATGATAAGATGAATTTTTTTGGTATTTTATAATATAGATAGGAAAAGTAAAGATGCAAATAAAAGTAGATTGAAAGCTTATATGATAAGAGATAGACTCGGGGGCCATAGGTTTCACTAGTGGATTCTCTCAAGATGCCATAAGTATTACGGTGGTGAACAAATTACGTCGAGCAATTAGTAGAAAAGCTTAATAATTATGAGATTATCTAGGCATGATCATGTATATAGGCATCACGTCCGTGACAAGTAGATCGACTCCTGACTACATCTACTACTATTACTCCACACATTGACCGCTATCTAGCATGCATCTAGAGTATTAAGTTCATAAAGAACAGAGTAACGCATTAAGAAAGATGACATGATGTAGAGGGATAAACTCATGCAATATGATATAAACCCCATCTTTTTATCCTCGATGGCAACAATACAATACGTGCCTTGCTGACCCTGCTATCACTGGGAAAGGACACCTCAAGAGTGAACCCAAAGCTAAGCACTTCTCCCATTGCAAGAAAGATCAATCTAGTAGGCCAAACCAAACTGATAACTCAAGAGACTTGCAAAGATAACTTAATCACACATAAAAGAATTCAGAGGAGATTCAAATATTTTCTCATAGATAAACTTGATCATAAACCCACAATTCATCGGATCTCAACAAACACACCGCAAAAAGAGTTTCATCGAATAGATCTCCAAGAAGATCGAGGAGAACTTGGTATTGAGATTCAAAGAGAGATAAGAAGCCACCTAGCTAATAACCATGGACCCAAGGTCTGTGGTAAACTACTCACAACTCATTGGAGAGGCCTTGAGATGATGTAGAGGCCTCCATGGTCGATTCCTCCGACGGAGCACCGGCGAAGGCTCAAGATGGGATCTCATGGATACGTATGGTTACGGTGATGGAAATAGTTTTCATGGTCTCTTCTCGATGATCTCGGCACGTGGGGTATATATAGGAGGAAGAAGTAGGTCGGTGGACGCCGAGGAGCCCATTAAGGGTGGAGGCGCTACCAGCTTAGCGCGCGCGCCACCTCGGGTCGCCGATTGTTGCATGACTTCCACCCAAGTCTCCAGTTTGCATTTGTTCGAAAAAGATCGCTCTAACGCTTTCATCGCTTTGACTCGCTTGATATTCCTTTTCTTCAAACATCAAATAGGCAAAAAAACAGCAATTCGGCTGGGCCTCCTGCTAGTAGGTTAGTCCCAAAATGATATAAAAGTGTAAAGTAAAGCCCATAAACATCCAAAACGGGTAATAGAATAGCATGGAACAATCAAAAATTATAGATACATTGAGACGATTATGGCCGGCACCCTCGCCAAAGCTTCGCTGAAGGTTGTCAATACATGTCGTAAACGATGGTAAGTGGTGAGAGCGCAGTGAAGAAGTACACCCCGCAGGGTTAACATCATCTATTCAATATCCGTGACCGCGTAAGGACCTCTCGTAGGTTGCCTATACTTCATAGGCAAGTGAAAGTGGATACTCTAAAATGCGCAAGATAGCGTGAGTGTTATGGATGGCGCTCGTGAGGGGAGACGAGAGCGAATCCATAGTGGTATATTGATATGGTGAATATGTGGACTCGCAGCGCCACCTCAAAAGAGTTACTTGTAGTCGTAGTTCGTAATATCCACCGAGTCAAAGCTGTCTTGCTGCAGCTTAAACACCACCACCCCCTTTGTTGACAATGATGCATATGTAGTTAGTTATGATGTAAGTCTTGCTGGGTACATTTGTACTCATGTTTGCTTAATTTATGTTTTTGCAGAGAGATTTCAGTCTCGCTAGTAGTACCGCTTGGACTTCGACGTTTAGCTTGCTACCTCAGCTACGATCTTGTGCCCTTGGCAGGATCTTGTAGATAGTCAGGCTTCTCAGCCTTTTTCATTTATAGTTGTCTGTACCGGGACATGATAAGCTTCCGCATGTGTTTTGACTTGTATGTTTCAATGTTGGGTCATGAGACCCATGCTTGTAATATCTCGCCCTCTGAGCCTATTGAATAAATACTTGAGTTGTAGAGTCATGTTGTGATGCCATGTTGTATTTGCACATATCAAGCATATTGTGTGTATGCTATTGAAATGCTTGGTATGTGTGGGATCTGACTATCTAGTTGTTTACCCTTGGTAGCCTATCTTACCGGGAAATGTCTCCTAGTTCTTCCATTGAGCCTTGGTAGCTTGCTTCGCCTCCCTAACACTTAGGTTGGCCGGCATGTGTCCTTCTTTGTTCCCGTGGTTCCGCCCCTTTAGGGAAATGTCACGTGGTGTCTACCAGAGTCCTGTTAGCTGCTACAACCCGCCATCGGAGTCCTTCTAGCCCACTGCTACAGCCCGGATTCACTCGCGACGACCGACACGCTCGCTGTCGGGTCATGTATGCCCGTCCCTCGTAAGTTAGTGCCACTTTGGGTTCACGACTAGTCATGTCATCCCGGCTCTTGTCATATTGATGCTAGCGACATTATCATATACGCAGCCAAAAGGTGCAAACAGTCCCGCCTGGTAAGGCATCACCAGGGGGATACCGTATGCGGAGGCCGCAAAGTGATATGAGGTGTTACATGCTAGATCGGTGAGGCACTAAGTCGGGTCCTCGACAGATCATCCGACTAGTATCCGCATGGAGGTTCGCCGCCTTTGGTGCTCGACCCAATAATTGACGGATACCATCTCACCGAGTCCTCATGGACGGCGGCAGTAGTCTTAATCTGATATATCAGAACACTGTCTGCAAGATGGGGATAGACCCATCGAGAATCAACCAAAGTAGTACTACCTTTAAAGGAGTAATACTAGGCGTAGAGGCCCGCTGCACGGGCTCTTTGACGTTAGAGGTTGTACTCGGTTCTCCCAACAACTTTTGAAGCGAAGAATTAATTCGACATCGCCCGCTCCAAGAGGCTATCATGCACTACTCGAAGAACGGCCTTCGCCATTTCAACACAGTACCACATTACGCTTATCTCAAACTTAAGATGCCCAGTCCACGCCAAGGCCATCACTATCAGCCGCAACATTGAGCGTGTTTCATACACGAAGACTACATGGCGCTCTAGCAGCCGAACCACCGAATGGCCTCTCCAACCCGAGTAAATGATTGGTTCGAGACCACGGACACGACTAGACGGTCCGCGACCACTAGTTGTGACAACCCGTATAAACCTGAGCTTGATTAATGGCTAGGCCCCATATGTGGCGCTTAGGGGTTGCCCGCATGCAAAAGGCCCATAGTTCGCCCGACCGATTTACACTCAAGAGAACAAAATTTCACGGTTCATTAAGATTGACCGATTTTACGCACGGTCACACCAGATTTTTTTCACCGGTTTTTTCTTTCTTTTTACGATGACCATCATGCTATACCCTTCCGTGATACGGCACAATGGAGACAAAGGTGCATATGCAGCAGGCCCTGCTCCAAGGTTTCTTTTTTAGATTAAGACCGTGTAAACCTTTTTTATTGTCTCTTGTTGGCCCACGCCCCGGTACTTAAATGACCAAGAGGGAAACCGCGTTATTGGCAAGCTTATTATTCACCGATCTATGCTTCACCACAGCCGCTTCTTTCACACGCGAGACAATGCATGTACTGAAAATTCAGGGCTCATTATCGAGGGCGGTACTCAGCCCAAAGATATGTTGTAAAGTCCGAATACCTTCGGAGTGTTCGGCGTCATGAAGTTTGGCCTTATATGCATCAGTTCAATCATGTCTTTGCTCAATAGTTGGGTTTGCCTGCCCCGTGTTTTGCTACCTTACGCCCGCTATATCGCTAAGGTGGCACCAGAGAACTACTGCGATTGTGCCTCGTTCATCAGAGGAGCACCTCAAGAGAGAAAGCCAAAACCGACCGGCCATGATAAAGCGAGAGACTGGTCAACCACTGATGACTCAATGGAATCTTCACGATTCCTCCGATTAACGAAGGACTGGTTTTCCGTCCACGTATGTACACACACCGTATTCGGATGAACGCGACATACCGGGCTATATAGTAGCCCCACCACCAAACTCCTATGGCTAAGTGAAAGTGTTAAAGCTATATAGTCCGATTTCCTCGTCACAAGGCCACCACCTCCTTAACGGACCAAGACGTTGGATCAAGTGTGATTACGCTACGGCTTAACACCCCGCATTATATGTGATGGGGTCAAGTTTACGAACGCAAACTTTCGTGTTATATACATATATACATAAGCGCAGCACATGAGGCACAACAATACTTTACGGGCAAAATTATAAATATAGCCTTTATTATCACAAGCATTGTTCTTACAATCAAAATACATGTCATTCAAACATGGTATTCTTTGAGCACCGAGCCTCTATTAAATGGGCACCTTCTAAGACTTCTTCAAAATAGTGCTCTTGCGAATCCTCGACTTCCCAAGCGGACTCCTGGTTGCAATATCGGTGGCCTCCATCTTCGCCTAATATGTCTTAACAAGGGCAAGGGCCATCCAAGACACCTCTATGCACGCCGACCTCTCGACAAATACGATATGCACAACACTAATAAATCATTGCACCAAACCAAAATAACTATCCGGACTTGGTTCCTTCGCCATGTGATCCACGATGGCCTTCAACCTATGGAGCTCGCCCATTCGACCATTTTCTCATTCAATAGCAGCGACGCTTTGGAGTAATCGAATCATGACCATAACAATCTTTCCACCTCATGATCTTCTCGATCTTTGAAATATCGCGGTCGCATCAAGAAGACTCTTGCTAAATCCAAGTATGCTCCCCGAACAACTCCACAATTGATCAAGAGGGGCATACTTGATCGCCAATTTCGCTCGCAATAAAAATGGCTTCCCAGACGCGATATCACCGGCTTGCCAAAGCTCCTCCCGCCGCCACTCTAATTTCAGAGCGAAGTTTTTGCTGCTTGTAAGGCCTTCTTTAGGTCAGCCATTTCCGCTTGGTTTTCCTTTCGAGAAGCTCATATAGGCTGGCAGCATTTTGTAGCTCAAGAGCCATGTTGGCTATTTTGTCCTCACTTTTGCGCGAGCATCCTGCTCGCTTTTAATTCTTCAGCCGCCTTCATGGCGGCCGTGATTGCTTCTCCTGGCTTGCTCCTTGGCCCAAGCTCTATCCGAAGGGTCTCCACGGCGATAACTCCATCTCGTAGTCAAAGCATATTTTAAATCCTAGCATCATGCTATTATTAATATTTGTCGACCACCCAAATATACATACCATGTGCCTCGCTGTCGCTTGTTCACAAGCGTGATGTCTGCATCCTCCACGCTGTTGCCGCCCCGCCCAAGCAAATTCAAGAGTCCGTCACCACGGATCTACAATTACCGCAGACAAAATCAACGCTATCATTACCTAAGACTATGATCCTCTCGTCAGCCGTCCGGATGGCAACCAGAGTCTGGGGCTACTATCTATACAAAGTACACCTTTTGCGCACGGTACAATCAAATATATATATATATATCACTTTATGCATCTCAAAGCCTCTTAGCAGTGCTCGTAAAAGCTTCATTCAACCTGCCTTTTGCGGATGGAATCCTCTCCACTACCATACCCATTGAGGTACGATGTGCCTATGAGATAGCCGCTTGCAGAAGACCCATCAATGTGTCCGCGTACGCCGGACAATCCCGGCTTTTTCGCTTTGTCTCTAGGAGCCGAGAGCCCGAATTCGGACGTCAAGAGTTACCTTCTGGTCTTTGTGGATTAGAGAGATCCTCCGGATGACACTCAGGTCGTCACCAAAGCGGAGAAGTAGGATGAGGCATTTCGCTTCCATCATCTCCGGAAGAAGATCCCTAAAATGAACATTGTTGAGGGAGGCTATGAGCCAAACTGCAAAAAATATGTCTCGATCGTTATTCTCGTGAAAACAACAGGTAAGTTCACTAAGCACCTTTGTTCACTTATGACTCGGTTAGCGGCTGGTCCCCCGAGGGTGTTGTGCAGAATGTTGCCCTCTTGGGTGGGGGCCCCCGATGAACATTTCTTCCTTGTTTGGAGACCTCTCTGCTTCCAAGTCTTCGGGCCCCTTTCCCCATGGGGAGAGGGGACGCTAGATTCTCCTCCCTTTCATCCTCCGACATGGGGGTACTAATTTCACGTTAGATGCGAACGCACTCCAAAGATGAAGTCCGCTATTTCCCCATTCCTCTCCTTGTCCTTCCCTCGATGGCACTTGATAAGGTGTGCGAGCCAAGATCCCGGTCAAGACAGATCCGCGAATCTTCGAACAGGGTCGAACACCGATCCTCTCGCTTTTCTTATCCAAGATCGCCGAGGGTAGTTTTTCGAGTAATGTTGTGACAAATATAATGACAACATGTTCGGTCGCGAATTACATACCGGGTATCTCGACGATTGCGCTTGAGACCCGTGATCCTCTCAGGGTGACCGGACACTTTATTCGTGATCCAAAGAATAATTGATACATTCCTTCGAAGGCCCCGCCAAAGAAGTGCTGAACAGTTCGCGGTCCTTCCGGTGAACTCCCACATACGGAGAGGTCGACGCTGGCACGGCAAGACCCGACAAACTAGCATTACATGAATTACTTTGACAAGACTAGTATCGCTCTTGAGGAGATCCTCGACGCGGCTTTGCAATGTCCGCACATCATCAACCGATCCCCACCCAGCCCCTTGTTGACCCATGATGCAAGCTGCGCGGAGGGAAGAGCGAAGGTCATGCGCCACCCACTTTCTACCTCAGGTGCCGCGGATATAAAACCACCCCGCTTCCATAGATCGAAACTTCCGAAGGAACCTTTGGCTATAAAGCATCGACGCCTTTACTTATTATAGCGCCCGACCGCGGTGTCACCCGCTGATCATCTTCGCTTCACATTGAAGGTCCGGAGCCATAATCCAAAGTGTGGGGTAATGCGGAGGAAGGCCTCACACAACGATGAACGCCGAGATGTGAAGGAAGGAACTGGAGCTAGATCATGAAAATCTAGCCTGTAATGTAATATGAGCCCTCTAACAAAGGGATGAAGACCGCCTAGTCCTCGAGGAAGTGGGAGATGAACACGATGCTCTCGCTGGTTTGGGATTAGGGATAACCTGCCCTTGAGCGGAAGCCCGTGAAGGATTTCGCTCAGATACCTAGCCTCCCTAAGCTTCTTGATGTCCTCCTCGAGACGAAAGAGGCCATCCACCAGCCTTGAAGGTTGGATCCGACATGGTTGAAGGTCCGAGCGCTTGCACTAAACCTTGGGTGTTGGAACTCGAGATGGGAGAAGGGAAGGATCAGCGTGAAAGAAAAGGACAGGTCTTGACCTCTTTATAAAGGGGATGAATGTCAAGCGCCCTCCGCGACGACCGCTTGGAACTTGCCTAAACCAAGGAGTCATACTAATGGAGCAGTTGGTTACCCACGCCAGTATTGATGAGAATCCGTGATAAGGGACACGATCTCTCCTCGACAAGACGTGCCAATAAAACCGCCATGAGACGGCACTAGCAGGTTGAGAAAACGCTTGAATAATGACCGGCTGCGCGTGATGTTACACTATGAAAAAGTTGTCAGATATTAGACTCGTGGAATATTGTACTCTACGGTGGTATGTGGAATTTGTTTTATGGAGCCGACACGGTTCTTGTGTTCAAGATCTACTTTGGAGTATTCGGGAAGGAACCCGCTTTGCAATGCCGAAGACACCGCACGCCGGACTCATCGTCATTGAAGCCTCGGTTCGGGCTACCGAGGAGTCCCGGATTAGTCTCTCGACAGCCGGACTATATGCTTATGCCGACTGCTGGATTATGAAGATACAAGATTGAAGACTTCGTCCCGTGTCCGTGGGACTCTCCTTGCGTGGAAGGCAAGCTTGGCAGTTCGGATATGTAGATTTCCTTCTCAGAATCGACTCAGGTAACCCTAGCCCTCTCCGTGTCTATATAAACTAGAGTGTTTTGTCCAGAGGACAACAACAATCGTAATCATAGGCTATCTTCTAGGGTTTAGCCTCTCCAATCTCGTGGTAGATCTACTCTTGTAATACTCATATCATCAAGATCAATCAAGCAGAAGTAGGGTATTACTCCATAGAGAGGGCCCAAACCTGGTTAAACATCGTGCCCCGCCTCCTATTACCATTAGCCTTAGACGCACAGCCGGGACCCCTACCCGAGATCCGCCGTTTTGACACCAACAACAGAATGGTCAAGATCACCAAGGAGATCCACAAAGATCAAGACCATTCCTGAGAGGACCACAATCGGCTCCTTGACCCCGGATTCAAGAGGATCCGGATATATTCATGGAGCTCGGGAAGGAGTGTTTTTCCAAGTAGCTATGACGGCACAAAAGTGGCGATCATCGCGACTATCCCCGCCTTTCTCCTTGCGCCGCATGTAAGCAATCAGGGGACTTATCCTTCGAAAGAATTTCTTCGTTCCACCTCACCCACCGCACTATATTATGCTCTAAAGAGGAAGCGATCGACGCGCCATGCTACACTTGAGGCGACCCGCAAGAAGGCCGCGCCTATGCCAGGTAGGCCTTCAAAGAGGTATGTTTTTTTAAATATGCTCATTTGCTGTCCCATTTGAGTATGACGCTATCCATTGTGTCCTATCAGGAAAAACATTCACCGGATCGTGTCTGTGGATCCCGCCGGTCATGCCTCTACTAGCCATATTTCGGAGCCTATCTCGAGGATCAAGCAACGAGAAGTGACACCGATTGTCCTTCTGATAGGATATTCGGATAAAGTATCGCTACCAACTCGAAGTGGAAAGCGCCATGAATCATTGATGCCGGTACGCTTCTTCACGACTGGTTTTTCGTAAGAGGCTTTCAACGCTTCAACTCGGTGATGCATACATCCGAAGCTACTCGAGATGGGATTTCAGAGCTACGCATCAGATTTGAAAGATATGCGGTAAGTTCATACTTGCACAATTTCGATAATTATATACCAAGAGCTCTCTCGAGACTTGAAGCGCTTTAAGCAACTGATTTGAGGATCATTGCATACTAATGTCTACTACGCAACCTTCTTCTTGTAGACGTTGTTGGGCTTCCAAGTGCAGAGGTTTGTAGGACAAGAGCAAATTTCCTCAAGTGGATGACCTAAGGTTTATCAATCCGTGGGAGGCGAGGATGAAGATGGTGTCTCTCAAACAACCCTTGCAACCAAATAACAAAGAGTCTCTTGTGTCCCCAACACACCCAATACAATGGCAAATTGTATAGGTGCACTAGTTCGGCGAAGAGATGGTGATACAAGTGCAATATGGATGGTAGATATGAGTATTTGTAATATGAAAATATAAAAACAGCAAGGTAACAAGTGGTAAAGTGAGCGTAAACGGTATTGCAATGCTAGGAAACAAGGCCTAAGGTTCATACTTTCACTAGTGCAAGTTCTCTCAACAATAATAACATAATTGGATCATATAACTATCCCTCAACATGCAACAAAGAATCACTCCAAAGTCACTAATAGCGGAGAACAAACGAAGAGATTATTGTAGGGTACAAAACCACCTCAAAGTTATCCTTTCGATCGATCTATTCAAGAGTCCGTAGTAAAATAACACTAAGCTATTCTTTTCGCCGATTTATCATAGAGTTTGTACTAGAATAACGCCTTCAGATACAAATCAACCAAAACCCTAATGTCACCTAGATACTCCAATGTCACCTCAAGTATCCGTGGGTATGATTGTACGATATGCATCACACAATCTCGATTCATCTATTCAACCAACACAAAGTACTTCAAAGAGTGCCACAAAGTTTCTATTGAGAGTCAAGACAAAACGCAGCGAACCCCTATGCATAAGTTCATTGAACCCGCAAGTTGATCAACAAAACATACATCAAGTAGATCACGTGAATATCCCATTGTCACCACAGATAAGCACGGCAAGACATACATCAAGTGTTCTCAAATCCTTATAGACTCAATACGACAAGATAACTTCAAGGGGAAAACATAATTCATCACAAGAGAGTAGAGGGAAGAAACATCATAAGATCCAACTATAATAGCAAAGCTCACGATACATCAAGATCAGATCACCTCAACAACACGAGAGAGAGAGAGAGATCAAACACATAGCTATCGGGTACATACCCTCAGCCCCGAGGGTGACTCCTACCCTCCTCGCCATGGAGATCGCTGGATGATGAAGATGGCCATCGGTGAGGGATCACCCTCCCAGGTGCCTTAACAGGTCCCGATTGGTTTTGGTGGCTACAGAGGCTTACGGTGGCGGAACTCCCGATCTATCGTGGCCTCGAGAGATTATAGGGTATATGGACATATATAGGCTAAAGAAGTTGGTCAGGAGCCACGAGGGTGGGGGTGCGCCAGGGCACTACAAAAAATACACTTCCGTGATGATATGTGTTTGTCACAAGAGGTCGCTGTCATTATGCATGTACAGCCATGACGATTTTATGATGTAATCAAGAAAGTCATAATTGTGTTGTCAGAGAAGTGTTCCATGACATTACCAAAATTATCATCACGGAAGTGTCCACTTCCTTGACGATAAATCGCAAGGCCATAGAAGTGTTTTCATCAAGGGTGACCGACACGCGGCATCCACCGTAATGGAAAACCGCGGTTATCAAGTCGGTTTTTGATCCGATAACCCGTTAACAACCCCGACCAATGGTGATTTCACGTAAAATCATCAATGGCTGGAGGAAACACGTGTCGGCTCATTGTTGGGATAGATGTCATCCACTCATTGGATGTATACGCTTATGATACGCCGACATGTGGCACGCCCAACAGAGGCCCATTCCCGTGAAAAGGCTGGCCCATTTGACTTGGTCAAAAGGTGGCGGGTCGCCCATGGAAAGCTCGTTAACGGCCTGCTCGCATATAGGCCATTTACAGCCCGCTAACCCAAGGCCCATTACGCCTCTATCCGAATTAGGCCCAAGAGCGCTATCCGGCCATCCAATATGATTCCAAATTGCCACTTCCGCCCATGTATGGCCCATAACGCCTTTCGCCCATATGAGGCCCTATGTTACTTTTGGCCTATTAATGGCCCATGGTGAAATCCGCCCGTAATGAACAAAGGTATCACTTTACACCCATTAACGGCCCATGGTGAAACCGCCCGTAATGAACAAAGGTATCACTTTATACCCATTAACGCCCGTTATTTCATTGGGCCATTTCCAGCCCATGTTATCTTTCACCTTCTCGAGCCCATTTATTCTGGGCTCATTTCAAAGATTCGCTTACTTACGGCCCATATCGCTATTTATCGCTAGGGCCAAATTTAGCCTGTGGTTACACCGCCCGCTTGTGGTCCGTTAATATGTTGGGCCGCTTATAGCTGCCATCAACACGCCTATTAACGATGGCCCGTTATGGTCGGCCAATGAACGAACGATAACAACTCTAGCCCGCTTACGGCCATAATGCGCCTCGTTATTGCCCATGTTTCGCCAATCGATCATACGCCCGTGATAAGGCCCATCGATGATATGGCCCAGAAGGCCAATTGTTTCTATGGCTTGTAGAAGGCCCAGTGTTTCTACGGCCCGTAGAAGGCCCACTATTTCTATGGCCTATAGGGGGGCCAGTGTCACTACAGTAAATATTATCCCATGGTTATTGTGGCCTAGTTTTAAAAAATAGGTTATTGCAGCCACTAGCAAACCGCGAAAAAGAACTCGCACCGACTACAAGCAAACAAATAAACAAGACAACAAGGAAATAAATAAGCAACTTATGCTAGGCTATCACGGCTATTACCTATATTACATCCATCTGGCATCAAAGTTCGCCACCAAGGCAAATATAGGGAACAAAGCAGATATAAACGCCACAAAAAAACAAGTCCGTAACTCGAAACCACTTCGTGCTGCTCAAGAAACAATATCCTGGTACCCATAATGTCGCAAGATTCTTAGCAAGCTTATTAACTTTCTTGTTTGGCGCTTAAATCCTCCAGTATTGTTGTTGCACAAGAAAGTACACATCTGAATTCTCGCAGGGACTTCTCAGCCCTTTGGCTTTTGCCGCAAAGACAATTAATCGATGCCTTTCACTTTGTAGCCGAGATCAAGAAGCCAAGTGATTCAAGCAATGAAGTTCGAAGAGCTTGTGCCAGCGCAGATCGCCAAGAATTCAGAACACTACATCAACGCAGGATCGGGTTTTTCACCGCCTACAAGATCGCTTTTTATCACCTTTCTTGGAGACCAACAGGTTGTATCACTATCCCAACCTTATCTCAGATTACTTTCTACCATTGCATAGTGGGGTGCTCTTCTCCAATATTCTGCTTGCATACTACAAGAGAAACAAGGCATACATCACAAAGTTTAGCTTGTAGTATACAAAACTCATTTTGGTAAACCAGTTTAGTAGTAAGGTGGACAGATAACAACATGAAACAAACATATATCTATGTACTATGGTCATCAGATTGTCCATATCATTCTAGTTTATGTTCCCTAATCAAGATAGAGACACGGTTCAACCTATTTATTTTAAGACACAAAGAGATAGACAGTAATATAAGTGTGAGAAACTACACAAAGATTGGCAGCACTTGTAATGTGCATCACATGAGAACATAATTGTTTATACAACTTAAACTGAAATCAACATAGAGCAAGAAGTTAGAACAGCAATCCAGCTTAAAGAAATAGGTTTAAAACATACATGTTGCACCATTGACTTTCAATTGATCCTTCAAATTCAAAGTAGTTGGTATGAGTAAATACAATGATGCAACAAAGAAAGGAGTATGGACCATAGCTACGAATCGACCCGAGAACAGCTTGTTTTCCGCTTTAAACGTGGAGTTTGGGTTAATGTGATGGTCTTCGTGTTTGGGCACCGCAGAGCTTTACAAACCGCCGTGGGGGTACTGTGGTGGACATGGTACTTTGTCAACTAGAAGTGGGTTACTATCCACCGGGTTGCGTTAGATGGGTTGTAGCTGGTTCTTCCGCCCAAAGGTAAGTGTGCAACTGAAGAGTCTCGATTATGTGTGTGGGGCTAGTTTAGGCCAAGACAACCATGGTTCCATCTCGCATCAACGGGTAGCACCGCTTTTGTGAAGAACGGTTTTGCTCCTTAGATACCGCCATCACCCTCCAATTGAAATGGCTGATAAACAAGAAAAGAAATTGAACGATGTATATTGTATGATAGATGATGTGGTAATTCACATATATATTGTCTAATCAAACAGATAGCATGACACAATTTCACATATATGATGCCTAACTAAACAGATAGCATGACACAGCTTTCAGATATATGATGGATAACTTAACAGATATAATGGCATATTCAACATATGATGAGTACCTAAACAGATGACATGACAAAACTATATGATGTCTTTCTAAAATAGGTTGGGATGAAAAATTCACATACATGTTGTCTAAGTATACAGATGCCATGATATAATTGATTCATATACTAAGCAGACTCGCATGTATGATCTCTAAACTAAGGTATGGAATTCAATATTGTGCATATGATGTCTAAACTAAGCAATGCAAGACACCATATGCATCATATGAGAAATATAAACATTGCACTTTAGAGCATACACCTGTGTGGGATATAGGACTCGTCATCTCCTCTCAATCCTCCTATGAGGAGCTCCCCAGAACCATCGAGATATATGCTTCAACAGTACCATCGCCGCTCAAGACCTTATTTTCACTCCAGATTTTTCCATAACCGCTCAAATGGCTGATACACATGAAGAGTAGTTCAATATACATGATTGTCCATAAATGGAATACGAATGAAAGAAAAAGATGGCATGAGATAATTCACATATATGATGCCAGTGCTCCATGGCTGTGCATAATTCACATGTATGATAACCGGTCTGAAAAACATGGCATTGCATAATTCACATATCCGATATAGAAAGCAAACATGAGGCATTCACACAAAGCATGTCTAATCTAAGTAGATGGCATGGCAATGCAAGACACCATATGCATGATATAAGCAATATAACCCAGCCAAGTTAGAGCATGCACCTCAAGGGGGGAATACTAATGGTCATCTATCTCTAATCCTCCTCCGAGGAGCTATCAAGAAGCAAGCAAGAAATCAGACGACAGTAGCACCGATCGCCGTAAGACCTTGTTTTCACCCGCATTTTCCCATGATCGACTCAAATGGCTGATGCACAGAAGAGTAGATGAATGTATAAACATTGTCGATAAATGGAATACATTATGGAAAAACATGGCACGATACAATTCACATATACGATGACTAGCTAAACAGATGGCATTGCATGATTCACGATATGATGCCCGGCTAAAGAAGATGGCATTGCATAATTCCCATATACTCCTCCGCTCCTAAATATTTGTCTTTTAGAGATTTCAAATGGACTACCACATATGGATGTATATAGACATATTTTAGAGTGTAGATTCACTCACTTTGTTCCGCACGTAGTCACTTGTTGAAAACTCTAAAAAGACAAATATTTAGGAATGGTGGGTGTCGTGTCAAACCAATGGATCTTGGGTAGGGGGTCCCTGAACTGCGGCGGCTAGGCGGATGGTAATAGAGACAAGGGACACGATGTTTTACCTAGGTTCGCCCTCTCGATGGAGGTAAAACCCCACGCCCCGCTTGATTAATATTGATGATATGGGTAGTACAAGAGTGGATCTACCACGAGATCAAGGAGGCTAAACTCTAAAGCTAGCCTATGGTATGATTGTTGTAATGTATGTTGTGTCCTATGAACTAAAGCCTCCGGTTTATATAGACACCGAGGAGGCTAGGGTTACAAAGAGTCGGTTACAATGGTAGGACATCTACATATCCAGATCGCCAAGCTTGCCTTCCACGCCAAGGAAAGTCCCATCCGGACACGGACGGAGTCTTCAATCTTGTATCTTCGTAGTCTTGGAGTCCCATGGACGATGATAGTCCGCTGTCCGACACCCCCAGTCCAGACTCCTCGATAGCCCCTCGAACCAGGCTTCAATGACGATAAGTCCGCGCAAGATAACGCTCGGCATTGCAAGGCGGGTTCCTCCCTTGAATAATCCAGAGAAGATCATGAACACCGTGATAGTGTCCAGCTCGCAAAATAAATTCCACATTCCACCGTAGAGAGAATAAAATGTACACAAGTCCAATCACGACGATATGCGGCAAGACATCACACCGCTACCAAGCCTTTATTTGAATAGTTTTTATTATACCACCTCAAAGACGCTTAGCGAAGCGGTTTCTTGGCACGCCCCGTCAAGCGTAGATCGTGGTTCCCTTATTCCGAGATTCTCATCAATACAAGCATGGCACTCCAACTGCGTCCGCCGCCACGCCTCTATCGGCGAATCCTAACGGTCACGAGACGGCTTTGGTATTTTCCCTTTATAAGGGGGACGAGGCTCGCTTTTTCTCAATCTTCCTCGAATCCTCTCCTTGCTCCAAGTTCCAACACCCAGAGCCCCGTGATTCGAGCACTTCGGATCTTCAACAATGTCCGCCCGACCTTCGTGGTCGGTGGATGCCTCCTCCGCCACGGAGGAGGACGTGTTAAAGCTGCTGGAGGCCAAGCACCTGCCCCACGAGATTTCGCAGACAGTTGCCCGCCCAAGGGCAGGCCGTGCCCACTCCCCGAGCTCTGGTGAGTTCGCTGCTCAGATCCCACCTCCGCCGGGTTTAGGCTTCCCGACGACCCTTCGTGAGAGGGCTCATGTTCTACTACGGGCTGGATTTTCACGACTTGGCCCCGGAGTTCATCCTCCATATTTCCGCATTCATTATTGTTCATGGCTTTCCTCCGCCACCCCCACTTCGCCTCGTGGGTGAAGACCTTAATGTGGAGTCAAGATGATTGGGGGACGCTGCTGGAGTGCAGCGGGCGGCTATAAGGGAAGGGCCGATGCCCCGGGCCCGAGGGCTCCTTCCAAGAGGAGCTCGCCAGGCAGCAAGAGGGTTTTATATCACCGTCTCAAGGGCAGCAAGCAAAGCCGCCACCTTCATTTCGCCCGGGACCTCCACGATTGATGTCGGGTCAACCAAGGGCTCAACTGGGGCCGTCCAAGACGCGGCTTTCATTGCTGGGCCGGATTCGAGACCTCCAAAGTAGGGAGATCAATCTGCTGCGTGACGCAGGTTATGCTAATCGCGCCTTCGCTTCGCAAACGCCGCCCTCTTCGTTATGGGAGTTCAACCGAGGGACAATGAATTCTCCAACACTTCATGGGTACGACACCCGTGGAGATGTACAGTTGTTCTTCGACCGCAGTGGCATGTCCGAATTGACCGAGGACGCAGCCTAAGCCGCAATCGCCGGACACTCGTAAATAGCTCTGAGTCCGACATTCTGCTTATCTGCTTAGAGTTCGCTCTCGCCCATTACTTCATCGAGGGTAGCGATCGGTTGATAAGGTGTCCGTCCTCCTGAGACCGTGACCGAGCCCGTGGCTGGTCAGAATGTTGGAGGTCGCACCAAGAAAGGGGCGATGGGGAAAATAGAGGAGCAATACTCACCCAAGGGGCGCTCAAGAGGGGGGATCGAAAATCCTCCTTCCAGGGGAGAAGAGGACGCCCTCAAGACCTGGAGGCCAAAGCCTCTGCTGGAGAAGAAATTCCACCGGAGGTCTCAAGGTCCGGGAGAACCCGGACGCATAATCGTTTCTAAAGGATCAGCTTCCAAATGAGCCGTGAGTATGGAAGGGGAGTTCATTAATAAGAAAATACTCCATTTGTGCTTCCGTGGATAACCAAGTTTTGCTTTTACAGTTCGGATTTGCGGACTTCTCGGATGAGTTCATCTTCGGGTTTCTTCGCCCGAGATGATGGAGAGCAAACGCCCGATCGCTACGTCGCCGACAGGCGATGAGCTCAAGTATCATCACGGAGGGTATCCCCGAGTCCGAGGGGACGGAGAGTTCGCGCCCACCAGTGTCCGCCGGGAGCTGAAGAATCGCTTGAGAGGGCACCCATCTCAAGATCACCGTGTTTTGATGCGTATGGTGATTGAAGGATTTCGCCCGCCGAAAGCGGATTGCATAATGCCGCTAGAGTTTACTAACGGGATTTGAGGTACGGAAGAACGACGCGACTTTTTTGACAGCTTTGGCACATAGAAGTGCGCCTCAGATAGATAGTAGCCCCCGAGACTCGTAGGTTGTCGAAAGCGACAGCCGCGTCGAGGATCAAAATCTCAAGTAATGAATGTCGCCGCTCCTATACAGGTGGCGGATAGTCCGAGGGCTAGTCGATTAGTGGAGTTGCCGAAGCACGCGGCAACTTGACGCGGGCGGATGCGACATCGCTTATCAACCGGCCATTTGACGAGTCGCAAGGTAAATGAATTTCCACAATACTTATTTAAGGGCCAAAGCCCGCCTCGATAATGTATATGCTGTGATACGACGGTGCTTGCTGTGGAGAGTTTTCGGGCCGAACTTGCTCAAGCCAAGGAGCAAGCCCGGCAGGTGATGCGCCTCGAGGGTAGCCGAGGAGTTGAAAGCCGATAAGGCTGCATCGCCGCCTGCTAGGAAAAAAAGATGGCCAATTGGCCGCGGAAATTAAAAGATGCCGCCGACCGCAACGAAGTCTCTTGAAAAGGAGCGCTTATCGGAGCGGAAAACCTGGGAAGGCCACCGAGGCTAAGGATGCCCGCTCGCAATGCGGGCTATGAAGGAGGAGCTGCGCCAAAGCCGTAGATATTGTGGCTGGCAAGCCGCTTCTGCAAGGCCGCCGTTTATGGATCGAAATGTGCCCAACTTGGCCACCTGTGGGTCCGGAGGATCCATATATGGACTTAGCGGCAAGTGCGGTTGATGCCATTGAGCACTTTGAGCCGTAGGATCACAAGACGAAAGAGCTATTTTGGTCTCAATTCCATAGTCCGGATCGCTCACTCTGCTGACCGATCGGTCACCAAATGGGCTGAGCTAAATAGATTGTCCGGACTTGCCATGACCGATATCGCGGCTCATGTCCCGCCGTGAGAGACCCAAGGCGCACGAGCTATTTCGCTTATTGCAGCAATTTCTGGAGCGGTGCCGCACATCAAGGAGATGAAGCGTCGGCTGCATAGAAGGTGCGCCGGATGGCCCTTGCCCGTGGAAGACACATTGCACAGTAGATGGATGCCACCGCTATTGCCGCCTGGGTTCGGACGAAAGCGGCTACCCGCCGAGCACTATTTTGGGGAAGCATGCGTGGCGCCGGTAATAGAGTCGCAGTTGTTTCAAAAATGTTACGCTCAAATGAACGCCTTTATCTTGTAAGGCAATGAAAGTGCTATATCGACTAGAGGGGGGTGAATAGGCGATTTTATGAATTCTTCATCGAGGAATTTGCCGTGAGGAAACCTTAGCTAAGAACTACTTGCAGCGGAATATGTACTCAGTAGTAAACATAACAGATACACACATAGTCAAGATGATGAAATGAAGACTAAAAACAGAGTACGGAAAGCGTAAACACAGGATAACAAGATGAAGACAAACAGATCAAGAAATTGAACTGAGGAATTTGTGAAAGTCTTCACCAAAGTCTTCACACGTGATATGAACAACATTCAACACAAAGAATGAGGAAATGAAAGAGTTGAGGAAATAGAACTGTGCAGTTGGTGAAGACAATGATTTGTAACCAGTTCCAACTGCTGCTCCAGCTTGTAGGTCCGGTTGGAGCGGCCGAGTATTTAAACTCGAGGACACACAGTCCCCGACACCTAGTCTCGAGCCGCAACTCAGACACCCAGCCTCACCGTATTCGCTTGAACTAAGACCACGCAGGCTCGGCCCAATCACTGTGGTAAGTCTTCGTGTGACTTCCAAACCTTCACAGACTTGGTCACTCGGCGATCCACAATTCCTCTTGATGTTTAGACCTTGACGCTTAACCGTCTGGAAGACGACAGCCTTCAAAGGTAATAAGCGCCGGATCCACGCAGATCAATTTCTTCAAGATGCTCAATCACTTTGGGCCTGTGGGGGTTTGGTTTGGGATTTTCCTCACTTGATGATTTTCGCCAAAGTCCTCGAGGATGGGTTGCTCTCAGATAACAAGTGTCAAGTTCTTCGAGCAGCCAACCTACTAGTGGTTGTAGGGGGCTATTTATAGCCTAGGAGCAGCCCGACATGATAAGACATAAGTGCCCTTCAATGATATGACCGTTAGGTGGATAAGATATTTTGACAGCCGGCCAAGAAAGACAAAGAACGGTCGGAAATTTGACTCTCAAATTCTCAGTATTATCATGTTCTCATCGTAGGCACCAAGACCGGGCGAATTCCTAACTCCTCGGCCGAGAAGTCATCATGACTGTAAGAACTGCGCTCACATCAAGAACTTGATCGAATCAGATGAGATTTCCAATGGCTTCACTCAAGGGATTGGTAGGTGTAGGATTTTGAGTTGAGCATCACATGGAAATTTTTCCTTAGTATTTCCTCGACCCCTTTAACAAAGACGGTGTTTCCTATGACTCAAGAAAGAGAAAATGAAACTACGAAAACAAAAGTCTTCACGCTCATATTCCCGGAATGAATATCAAGTCTTCAAGGTCACACCAATTTCTTCACTTTCAAAGTCTCCGTAAAGTCTTCGTAATGTCAAAGTCTTCAAATAAGAACTTCATTTTAGGGGACGACTTTCTCTCAGAATATCAAACTCCTCATAGACTTATAGACCGTACACTCACAACGAAGATCACATTTAACCTATAAGTCTTCAATACACCAAAATCACTAAGGGCACTAGATGCACTTACAATCTCCCTTTGGTGATTGATGACAACATAGGTTAAGTTTTCAACGGGATAAACATATGAAGTGTAAATACCGATATTGAGGATTTGATTGCAAGATATAGAAGAACTCCCCTAATATGTGCATAGTGAGGAATTTGCTTTTGAGGCAATGCACATTTTAAGAATTGAATCATGGAGATCTCCCATATCTTGTAATTCATACACGATTTGATATATAATATGAAGAATTTGAAATGCATAATGAAATATGGTGCTCGATGAGATTCAAAGATGCGGCAATAATATTGACTTGGAATCAGCATGCATAATATCACATCAAAAGTTTCAGAGCTCTAGTATCACATTCAGAGCTTAGTGGTTCAAAAGCATCGAGCATCAAACGATCAAAGCATGACCAAAAGTATCAAGGCACTATCGATTTAAGATTACAACTCGATCCAATAAAAAGTTTCGGAAGAACGAGAGTTGTAACTTAATAAAAACGCCCATAATATAAACCCGCTTGAAGACTAACTCAGATTTCTCCCCCTTTGTCATCAAATGACCAAAAGGATCGAAACTGAGGACTAACGCCCCTGAAGATTTTCAAGTTGATGGAGGAGCGCAATTGCTGTCGGGGTTGGATGTTGAAGTAGGGCTCGCCGCAGGTCGCCCAAATCTTCATGTTCATCAGGCCACGCGATGAAGAATAAGAGCTGGACACCAGATCGAACTTTGACTCTCTTGAATTTCTTCGAGGTGGTGCACTCAGTCAAATGCTTCCCTCGAGACCCATAGTCTTCTGTCTTCCGCTGAATATACATGATTAAGAACAGCCAAGGTGCGGTTGAGGGTTTCATGAAGGTAGTAATTGATTTTTCTTCACCGCATTATGCGCTGAGGTCATTGTCACACCCTCGCATTTTGTAACATTTCATTTTCATTAATAAAGCATGAAAATTTGGCCCAACAAAACTTTTTGCATTATTTGGCTTTTATTTGGAGTTGGTTTTCTCTCAGGTCCTTTTCAAGTGCTTCTAAAGTCAACTACTCGCCTCTATATTTCATCTCCTTGCCCCAAACTCCCGCCCAATGACCATGCCATGTGTATAGTGCAATATAGAATTTTCTTACAAAAATAATTTGGCCAGAAAGTATTTTCTAAATTTAGTTTTCCAAAACCCCTAATTGAGGTTTGCAATCGCATGTACTTGATTAAGGGCAGAATAATCTTTCCAAAAATATATTTTACTCCTATTAGATATAGGATACCTAGAAACCACAAAAATATAATTTTAAAAGTTGTTTTACTTTTTATTTAAAAGCTTTTTCTTAAGGCCGAAATGGTCTCTAATAGGAAAATTATTTTATTGTTTTAAAAATATTTGACAAAAATCAGGGTGTCGGTAGTATAAGGTAGGGTACCTCAGCATTCTAACTTGTGCACGGCGGTTGCAGCCTTCCCGCGCAGGGTTTACCACGGCTCTCACGGAGACTTTCCTCGCCCATGTCAAGCCATTCAAAACAAAGTGTACAAGACAGACGATCGAGACCCCGGCAGCCGGAGCTTGCCAGAAGGCCGCTCTGTGCTCAAGGTTACATCACCACGCAAGGCCCCGCAAGGAGCTCACGGAAGACTAGAAGATCACATCATAGAAGACACGCCGGCGCTTATATGCGCCCGGCGAGGGCCCGTGGAGCGATAAGCGAGAGCCCTGCAAGCCCGGTCCGACAGTCAAGACCCCGCAAGGTGCTTGCCGGGAGAATTGGCGCCAGGTGTTCAAGGCCCAGTTCATCACCCCACGCTACGCCTCGGGCCTTCCAGGACGCGGGCGGATGGCTGTGCAGCCTGGGGGACACGGTGGCACTCCACGATGGTGGATCCATCGCCGCAAGGTATTTAAGACGCAAGGGCGGAGCTTTTGGGTCGACGGCGACGGCATTAAATGCCCTTGTCCCCATCGCAAAGTAGGTAGCGACCATCGTTTCACGACCGTAGTTCCACTGCTCCTTGCAATCGCTCCAACTACCACCTTTTACATTTTTACCCTTTCCCACGCTGACACCCACCGGTGACCCCTTGCACTATAAAAGGAGGCCCATGCACAACGGAGGGGGTTCGTTCGAAAACTTTGCAATCGTCTGCCGGTAGCTGCATCGTAGCTCTTCAAGCTCCCGAGCTCAATACAATCAAGCAGAGTAGGGTTTTACGCTGCTCACCGCGCCCAACCTGGGTAAAACTGCCCGCTGCGTTCGCCATTATCCGCTTCTTCGCGGCTCCCTCCGCCTGCACCGCATGCATAAGGCCCGTCCCATAGGTGTTCGTGTGGCGCTTCTCGACATCTTTAGCGCTGTAGGGGCGCCGAGGTTGTGCGGACCTGATCCGGCGCGCTCACGCTGCGCTTCTTCATCAACCTCTCCAGCTTATCAAGAACTTCATCAACAATTAGCGCCATGGCCTCAAGAAGAAGGCTTCGAGGTTGCAGTTCGCTCGAGATCTTCTTCCGCCGCCACCGGAGCCAACGGTGGGCTGAGGAGACGCCGCTGGTGGTGGTCGCCGGCGGGACATCGCGTGCCACCAGATCCAAGGACAAGACGGGTGACCAAGGCCGTCTCCGTGGGACACGCCAAGGCCCATCTCAACACACGACAACCCAAAGAGCGCCATACCACGGGAGGTGGTATCCGCCGCCGGGCAAGGACACACCGAGGTTCAAGGGATGCTCCGACCACCGCCCGGCACAAACAAAGCGGCGGCGCTGGGCACTCCTCGCCTTTCTAACCTCGTTAGGAGTCCGAGCATATCCCGCCTCGCACCGCCGCCTCGCCCTCCACTCCGCAAGCGCCGCAGGGCGCGAATCGCTTCTCGACTTCCTCCAATAAGCGACAAGGTCCAAGACTAGAGGGCTACCATCCGTAGCCTGATCGCTTTTCGCCAACAACGATTTTTCAGCAGCCGGCGACCTTGCGGCCGCGCAAGCCGAGAAGACGGGGCCAACGGCGATAAGACCGCCGGGTGCAACCACCGCACTCCCCGCCGCAGTAAAGACGCCGCCCGCTGAACAACGCCGACGATGGTTCCACGGGCATCGCTGGATCCGCTGGCTCGACGGGATCAACGCCAGTCCTCGACGACCGGCGGCAGAAGACGCCGCGACCATTATCGAGCGCCACGAGAAGCTCGGGCGACAATCGAGACCAGAGCTGGGAACATCGCCGACGCTGCTACGCCGGTGAACTCCAGCGACTTGTCAGACGCTGCAAAAGCCGCTTCTGCTCACCCGCGAAGGCGGGCGCGGCCCAAAGGGCTCCAGCAGATGAAGAATTTCAAGCTCGACGCATCGGAGAAGTACGACGGCAAGACGACCTCGAATTCCTCGAGTTCACACCATCGCGCAAAGGCCGGGGCGCGATGAGAAGATTCTCAACGACCATTTCGCAGGTTAAGCCGAACGCTCGTTCTGGCTTATGCACTTGCCGAAGGCTCCATTTCTTCTGGGCAGACCTTTGCCATCAGCTTTGTTGGCGCCTTTCACCGGGCGGTCACAAACCCCACGGCCAGAGAGCGATCTCCACATTTTGGCCTGTATGAAGGAGAATCCTCGCAAGTATATCCAACGCCACCAGTGCAAAGACAACATCCTCGATGTTCACTTCGCCATGTTATCAGCGCGCTCCACCGTAACGGCGTGAATCAGCTGCATGCGTGAAGAGATGGCGGCGACTAAGATTCGGGATGTCACGAGCTCTATGCTCTGTTGAGAAAAGACGCTGAAGAGGGAGGAGACTCGGGAGGATGTCGCGAGGAGGAAGCGATACGACGACGCCGCTTCAAGAAGAAGAGCCGGGCAAGCGGAACAACCGAAAGAAGAACAAGAAAGAGGTGTTTGCTGCCGAAGTCCGCTGGAGGGCTCCCGCAAGCAAACACAGTCTGGCGGCCTCGCAAGGAGCTCTGCCTCAGCGCAGGGCAAATGACAAGCAGGACGGCCCGGCAAGCAATATCGCAAAATCCACCGCACTAAGGGCCACGATCTCTCCAATCGCAGCTGCCGAGTATCTCGCCGAGCAGCAAAAGCTGAGTACGAGAGGCGCGACAAGGAGAAGGCCCAAGGTGGCGGAGGAGAACTGAGCAAGAAGCTGCCATTCAATGGCCGGGAGGACGCCAGCGCAAGGCCAAGCAGCGGCAAGGTGATCGACCTCCCGGGGCCGCCGACATAAGGATGAAGAAGACGACGACGAAGATATGGAGGATGAAGATAACAGCGAGCAGGAGTTCCAAGGCCACGGAGGTCCTGCGGCAGACGACGTGGCGCTCTCACACACACCTCCCACCGCCAGCCAAGCAAGGTGCGCGAGGTGAATGCAGCAGAGTTACCTGTGGAGTCGCCAAGCAGTTCCTCAAATGGTCTAGCACGCCCATCATTTTTGATCTTGAGGATCACCCGACCGCACTATCATGGGTCGGGTGCTTGCCGATGCTGGTCTCTCCACCATCCGCAACCTCAAGGTCACCAAAATGTTGGTTGACGGCGGGCCGGGCTGAACTTGATCTCCTCTCGTGATCAAGAAACTCCAAATTCCAGATGGCGAAGCTCAAGAGACCGGTTCTTTCCAAGGAATCAACCCGGACGGAGTAAGCCTAAGGAAAGATCACCGGCCGGTGACCTTTTGGCGGAGCTCAATTTCAGGATCGGGCGATCACTTTCGACGTCAGCCGATATTCCGCTAATACAATGGAATACTCGCCGCCCCGCCTCGCCAAGTTCATGGCAGCTTCCCATTATGCTTACAACGACTCAAGATGCCGGGCCGATAAGCGCCATCACCGCCCACGGGCGACAAGAAGGATGCGCTTTGTTCCGCGCCGACAAGATCTATCAGATGCGCGTAGCAGCGCCGATAAGAATACACTTGCCGCCAAGCTCCCGGGGAAGAAGACGAAGACCAAGTCCGCAAGTGCTCGGGGCCCACTCCGCAACCGCACTCTTCGGATGCGCGCCGCCGAGGACGCCCCATCGAAGCTTCACCGCAAGAGTAAAAGGGAATGGCTGCCCGCCGCAACCAAGAAGGTGTCCGCCATAGGAGGACGGCACCGGTGGTACCTTCACCATCGCCACACTTGACAAAGAATAGGAAAGGCGGCTGCTGCTTTCCTCATGGGCGTAATGTCGATGTGTTTGCATGGCAACCATCCGACATCCCCGTGTTCCTGTGAAGGTGATTGAGCACAAGCTTGTTGTTTGCCCTCGCGCCGCCCATCAAGCAAAAAGTGAGGAAGCAAGCCGTGAGCGCCAAGAATTCATCAACGAAGAAATCAAGAAGCTAGAGGCAGCAGGACTAGTTAGAGGTGGTGATCCATCCGACGGGTTAGTAAACCTGCCGCCGCGGCGCAAGGCCAACGGGAAGTGGAGGCTGTGTATAGACTTCACCGATGTGAATAAAGCATGTCCCAAGGATCCATTCCCTTGCCGCCAGATTGACCAGATTGTTGACCTAATCGCCGGATGTGAGCTACTCGCTTTCTTGATGCATACTCAAAGTTATCACCGCATCTTTATGGCCAAAGAGGATGAAGAGAAGATCGCATTTATCACTCCATGTGGCACTTATTGCTTCACACGCATGCCATTTGGACCAAGAATGCAGGATCAACATTTGCAAGGGTAGTGTATAATCGCTTTTGAGCCACGATCCACGTAAATGTAGAGGCTTACATGGATGATATCGGGGTGAAGAGCAAGAGCAAGGATACGCTGATTCAAGATTTGGAAGAGACGCTTTAACCTCAAGAAGATACATTTTTAAGTTGAACCCCGAGAAGTGCTCTTTGGAGTTCCTCCGCAAACTTCTCGGTTCTTTGTGTCACAGAGGGGGATTGAAGCCAACCCCGACAAGATTAAAGCCATTGAGCGATCGAAGCCCGGCGAGTCAAGGATGTCGAAGGCTTGCAGGTTGTGTGGCTGCCCTCAAGAGGTTCATTTCAAGTTCGCAGAACGCGCTTCTACCTTTCTTCAAAATCTTGAAGAAGGCAGATCCCATGAAGTGGACTCCTGAAGCGGAGGCAGGCTAAGCAGGATTTGAACGGTACCTATCCTCCACCCTAATACTTGTCGACCTAGACCACAGGAGAAGTTGTCACTGTACCTAGCGGCAACCAACCAGGTGGTTAGTGCTGCTAGTAGCGGAGAGGGAGCCCGACGAGGAGGCTACACCACCGCAAGCGAGTCCAGCAATGACAAGGGGGGCTGCTCCGACAAGCTCCGCCCCGACAAGGACAACTCACAAGAAGATGGATGAGGTGCGAAGAAGATGGTGCAAATACCAAA